>BMAV01001303.1:403115-415153 GCA_019973955.1 Trichonephila inaurata madagascariensis | reverse complement strand
CGTGTAGCTGAACAGTGCGACGTTAATATTCAATCAATCAATTACTCTGAGGCGGCGAATATCCGGAGGACAGAACCCACGACCTTCGGTTCCGTAAGCACGTAACATACCACTAGACAAAAGTGATCACCACTGTCCGGGGGCTGTTACTGGCTTATGTAGATACCACTACAGTACTCCCACACCAGTGAGTCAGTGGATAGGTGAATAAACGATGCATTTGTTATGGCGAGTAGGTGAGTTGTTGCTGTTAATTGGCGGTGTTGCGTCAAGTGAGTCTGGTGACTTTGGTTGCTGCATCAAGTGGGTCTGACGAATTTTGATTGCTCTTGTTGTGGGGGTAAAGGGGCCACCCCCTAGCCCGGGGGGCGAAAGTTGGGTTTTTTTTTGGTCAAGGGCCCCAAAGAGGGGCCCCAACCGGGGGGAAAAAGGAAAACCGCCCTTTTGTTCCAAAACATGAACCGTCCCCCCCGGGAAAAAATGATCACCACTGTCCGAAAAGGGTGTTATTCTAGCTTATGTTTTATATCACTACAACTCATTGTGTCCGTTAAAAGATTGTCCTTTCCCACAGTATTGATGATTCGGCTTCTAATAACAGGCTAGAGAGGGTGGGAAAGACGGAAAGATATAGAGTCCCTTCTCAGACAAGTCATGTTTCTGTTTGTCCCAAAGATAGACACCGTATAAGAATATAGCTCCCAAGTGATGACAAGTTCAAGCTGGGTAAAAAACCTAGGAGGGCCCCACACCCTTGGTAAAAACCGAAAAAATCCCAGCCAGAAAAAAATGGCGCCAAGCGGGAAACCCCACAATGGCGGCAAGTGAATAAAATAGAGGGATAAGGTGGATGTGTAATGAAAAAAAATGAAATAATACAGAAATTAAACATTTAAGATAAAAAAATATAAAAACAGCACTTACTTTTTTACTGCTGATTTTTTCCCAAATGGAGGGGTGCAGGGAACAACAGATTTTAAAAGTCTTGAAGGTTTTGCTAATGAATGATCGTGTGAGGGCCCCCATTTTATTCTGGGGAGGTAATGGTCATTTTTTGCACCTCCAATAATCTTGATCTGTGGTTCGAGTCAACAAAAATATGATCCACTAACTCTGTTTAGGACTTTCCCTAATTCTAAACTTCTCTCTATTTTTAGAAATCTATAAACGAAATCAGTAGGATCCTGATTTCTTCCGCTGGGACGCGTAGAATTGCGACTGTAGTTCTTTCTTATTTTTGCCCCGGGAAAAGCCTTCGCTAATTCAGTTTTTGAGCTGCGCAAAATCCGTGGCTGTATTTTGCCCCAACAACGAACCAAATATCGAATACCAATCTTGAGCCCCTTCCCTGAGATGACTTTTTAAGTAAGCACATGACAGATTATTTGGGATTTCAAGTAACTGTATGTTGTTCTCAATAGACTCGATAAACTCTGCAATGTTTTTCGACCTGAAAAGTACATTTCAGGTAGAACGGTACTTCCACCTACATTACCTAACCAGAATTATATAAGTTCGGCATTGCGACATAGCCATCCGTGATGACCATGTCGTTCCGGTTCCGTAAGCTAGAGGTGTGGGATTATCAAAATGATGAGACATAAAGTTCTTAATACAACTTTTATTAAGAATAACTTATATTACTTAAATTCTAATTTGACAATTTTAATTAAATGAGAGTAACACCAATTAAACCGTGTATTTAAGTCAGATCACCAACTAGCTCCTTTATCTTAATTATATAATAATCCGATTCATCTAATTACTTATATCCAATATTACCTTTTGCAGATCTCCTTCCTTCACCTATAGAGAGATATTTATAATTTACTTATATAAGACGATTCCAACTTTTTATATTGGGCTTTATTCCTTCTAAAGCTATCGGACTGCTAACTCTAGTTCCAAAAAGTTTCCCACACTAAGCTATCTCCAAACTTGCCGTGCTATTGATCAGAATGTTTCCCACACTACTATTCTAAGCTTGCCACGCTATATCTTATCATCAAAGCTTCTATCCTTTTATAGTATATCTCATTTACATATTATCTTCGTTTATCTTCTTGGTATTGGGTTGGAAAAGTTTTGCCATTAATCGTGGCCGTCAAAGAACATAAGAGTTATGTTAGCGGAAGGACGCGAGAGACGTCACAATACCACTACAGTACTCTCACACCAGTGAGTCAGTGGATAGGTGAATAAACGATGCATTTAATATGGCGAGTAGGTGAGTTGTTGCTGTTAATTGGCGGTGTTGCGTCAAGTGAGTCTGATGACTTTGGTTGCTGCATCAAGCGGGTCTAAAGACTTTGGTTGCTGCATCAAGTGGGTCTAAAGACTTTGGTTGCTGCATCAAGTGGGTCTGACGACTTTTGATTGCTCTTGTTGTGGGTAGATGGCGCCACGATAGCTGCGCGAAAGTTGTGTATTTTTTATTCCAGTGTCAAGGTCACCAATGAGGTGGCACATATCCGGAGAACAGAACCTGCAACCTTCAGTTCCATAAGCATGAACGTACCACTAGACAAAAGTGATCACCACTGTCCGAAAGGCTGTTACTAGCTTATGTATATATCACTACAACTCATTGTGTCCGTTAAGAAGATTGTCACTGTTCCACAGTATTGATGATTCGGCTTACAATAATAACAGGCTAGAGAGGCGTGAACGACGGAATGATATAGAGTCGCGTTCTCAAACAAGTCACGTTTCTGTTTGTCCAATGATAGACACCGTATAAGAATATAGCTCCGAAATGATGACAAGTTCAAGCTGGGTAAAATCCTAGGAGAGCCCACACCCTTGGTGACAAACCGGAAAAAGTGCCAAGCCAGAACAAGATGGCGCCAAGCGAACCCGACAATGGCGGCAAGTGAATATAGAGGGATAAGGCGGATGCGTAATGAAAATATATGTAAATAATACAGAAATTAAACATTTAAGATAAAAAAAATATAAAAACAGCACTTACTTTCTTACTGCTGATTTTTTCCGAGTGGAGGGTGCAGCGTAACAACAGATTTTAAAAAAGTCTTGAAGGTCTCATCGCTAAGTGAATGATCGTGTGAGCGCCGCCATTTTTATTCTGCGAGGTAATGGTCGAACATACCTTTGGCGTGGCTGGTGCAATTTTGAAGAAAGCGTTTTATTGTCGACCATGTTACATCATGCCGATCATTACATTTAGGACATTCATAACTCTAAGCAAGCAATCCTTCATTCATACACTATTCAATCAATTCTTTCTAACCTTTCGCATTCAACAAAGTAAAAAATTCTAAAATATATTCCTTCACACACGCAACTATTCCAGCCTGGTTCCCCAAAACAAAATGAAATTCGAAATGCCCGACGACAAAATACGAAATTTCCAGAAATAGTTAGGTTTACCATATCTAGTGTATCAAAGTAGGATTACCAAGATGGCTCAATTATCGCCAACCAAAATAATTTGCGCCAAGGGTGTGGGCTCTCCTAGGACCGAACCTCAAGCTGTTTTCATCTGGGGAACGTCCAATCACACAATGATGTGACATCATAACTTGAAATGCTATTGCATACGTTAGCTGTAGGCACTCCAACCATGGGTGGATAACGTTTTTTAGCCGGTGACATTTCTCTTCTTTTGAAGACTTTTATCAGCAAGATACTGTTCAAACACACTCTTCAAGCAACAGCCAACGTTTTTGCAAGATGTACAGATGCTTCTCCAGTCCTCACTCTCCTCTAATCTCTCATCATTCGAACACACCAAGTAATGGTTGAATATCGCGTGCATACCTTACCGCTGCCGTATTCAGAAGATCAGCTGAAGCAAATGGTTGACAAGATGAGTCATCCCTCAAGAAGTCAAGTCATCCAAATTCTCATTGAGTCTGTACCTAGACGTTTCGCTTCGTATGGCCCTATAACACACTAAGGATATGCTCTCGCTCTCTCTCTGTATACTGGGAGTACTATTCAAAATAAGCATAATTTATAACCAGTGACCTAACGTACAACCCCTTATAGCGGGGGCTAAGAATTGTAGGGGCCCAAAGCTTGACTGACGCTAAGTACGTATTTGGGCTTGGGGCCTAAAACGAGTGTTTGCAGGGGCTAGTGTGTTCAGTTACGCCACTGCTTATAACTCAATTCTTCATAGTTTCTTCATTTTCTTACCACTCCTTCTCAGTTTATGTCATGTAATGTAATTATGATCTGAACCTAAGAAAATAATAATAATAAACAGACAAATGTATATATAATCTCATATGCGAGTAAAATGTATTTTGTAACAGGGATTTAGAATATTTTAAAGGACTTTTTAAAGGTCAATGTATGAGACTTTTTCTAGAAAAAAAATTGTTTTTAGTTAATATTTTGTCACACATTTTAAAGCATTTGTTGCGATATGTCATTTTGAAGATATGACATTAAATTATAAACATGAATCAAATGTTTGGTAATATAACCAATCGAATGTTAGAGTAACATAAACACTAGCATTCTTTATGTAAAATATGAGTGTCTGATGGCTATATAAATGTGATGATGAAAAAGAAAATTTTATAATACTTACCTAAATTTCTAGAGGAAATTCAAATTGTTATTATGATGCAGGGCCGTAGCTATCACCGTATCAACGATACGTGTTCCTCGAGCAACAGGGGCCCCAACAAGTATAATTAGTTCCACTAATAGGGCTCTCATATCTAAAATATGGTCCCCTCAGGAGGCTCACTTTCTTTAGGTGGGTACGGGTGTCACAATCCCGAGGTACCCTAGTGATCTTTTCCTTTTCCCAAGGGGTTTACTATCTTTGGTAAACGCGGGTATCACGACCCTGGGGTACCCCAGTGATCCTTCTCTATTTTCGACCTTCCATCTTGTCATCCAATTTCTTTTTTTCTTCTTTTCCCGTCCAGACCACAGACCTATGAATGTTTGACGCAGCATAGCCAAAACTGGCTCTTGCGCCATAAAACACAAAACTCATCATCATCATCATCTAAAATATGGTCCCGAAGGAATTTTGATACAGGGCCCTGTCAGAGCTAGCTATGCCAGTGTTATGATATGTTCATTTTTGATGGCAGAAAATATGCATACATACAAACTGTCACTTTAAAAATCAACTGTTTTATGTACTTATGCATATTTTTATAATAATATTAAAACATACCAGGATTTATTATAATACATACATACTCATAATTTAAATGATTAAATTACCACAGTCACACAAAATAAAGATAAAAAAACAAAATAAGTATTGACAAATTGTTTACATACATATAAAAAAAATTATAAAAATCAGGTTAGATAAAGTAGTTATCACTGTACTCGGAAAATATCAAAAATTTACACATATTCATTTAAGGTATCCGACTACGTTCGGGGAACCATGATTTTAAAAAAGCGCATAAATGGATAATTTTCATGATATTTAGTGTCACTTAGATTATAATACATGTATAAAATTGTTTTAAGGACATTATGACAAAAATTATTTAAATACAATATTTTGGCAAAAATTAACTTAGAATAACCTTTTTCCAAATGTTCTCCTTTTAAAAATCTCTATTGTATTAATATTTTGCCTGTATATAGCTCAGACCTCTGTACAGAGGCTCAACTAAAATTTTTAAAATATATAACTTAGAAGTGGGTTTATCCATATTTTACGACAACAGAGGGGAGCAATTTTAAGAAAAAAACGCCGATAATTATTTCAATGGGTGGTAACTCTAAAAATAATGTGAATTTTTCAAAAGTTCTAGTTGAGCCTCTGTAGAGTGGTATGAGCTGAATACAGGCAAAATATTAATACAATAGAAGCATTTTTTTACAAAAGGAGAACATTTGGAAAAAAGGTTATTCTAAGTTAATTTTTTGCCAAAATATTGTATTTAAATAATTTTTTTGTCATAATGTCCTTAAAACAATTTTATACATGTATCTAATCTAAGTGACACTAAATATCATAAATATTATCCATTTACACGCTTTTGCCAAATCACGGTTCCGAACGTAGTCGGATACCTTAAATGACCAGTCAAAATAAAGAAAAGAAAAAAGTAAAATAAGTATTGACAAATTGTTTACATACATATAATAAAAAATTATAAAAATCAGGTTAGATAAAGTAATTATCACTATACCCGGAAAATATCAGAAATTTACACATATTCATTTAACCGGTATAACAATAGAAGCACTATCATTATTGTTTCTTTTTCCATTCGTCTACTCAATCACAATAACATCAAATGTATTGGTGTGAGAAAACACATCTGAGTCATGGTGAAACCATTTTTGATTTGAGTAACTCTGAATTAAACAAATATAAGTGAAAAATCCCAAACACCCAAGGGATGTTTCACTACGATTTCCTATTCACTCCTTAAAAAAATAACTATATAGTCTGGCTGGAATTGTGTCATCCAAAGAGCGCAAAAATATTTTGCCGAAACCATCATTGTAAAAAGGATTCGCTTGTTTGTTGTATAGCTGAAAGTAGTTTCCGAAAGGCATAATAGACTAAACATTTGGTAATCGGCCCAGATGTTTTTTGTTTGGATTGTCTTATTCGTTTATACTTGTGACTCATTTAAAAACTGGATATTGTGTGTGAATGGGAACGATACAAAGAAATTTAAACAAGAGGGTTGTTGAATATTGGTTTTTCCGGTTGGAAAAGTGTTGAAAAAATAGAATTTTAAAAAGGATGTACGTCAAAAAGAGAGCAGCTCACTGACTGAAGATAGGCTTCTTCAATCCAAAAATACAATCAGGTTTATTCTTTAGTGCAATGTATCATCGTTGGTAAAGAATTATGAATGATTTAAGCAGTAAAATTTCTCAACAAGATCATTCTTTCACATGCATTTCTCATCGATCACACAATCAACTTTTAATTGTGCTTTTATCTTAGTCAATAAAATATTGAAATAAAACTGTTTGTGCATTTAAAAGCTTGATTGATCACTTTTCGCTAACACATATTGTTGGGTTCACACCATTGGCAACACCGATAAAACACGCGCATCACTGTAATTGTATTTTTGAGTAATGAGTTTGAACTTGGCAGTTTCTTTTAAAAATTTAGTGAATATACAAAAAGTAATCGCATTTGTGAATAAACTTATGTAAGAATTCTTTTTATTTAAACTGCTTTCTGTGTTGAATCAAAGACTCAGAATTGTGTTTTCTATTATTAATTAGTATCTTGTATTTACGTATTATCTCGAAACCTAATGGCGATATTATATGAAACGAAGCACCTGGTTGCTAATTCAGCTAGTACGACACATAGAAAATCGGGGTTGCCAACTTTGCGAGTTATTAATAGAGTTGGCTTTTGTTGCCACAATACATAAGTACCATTTTACTTTTATATCTATTTAACCCCTTAAGCGGTTTGCCCGTACAACTTACGGGCACGCTAATATTTTCTTTCTTTCTTTGATTTACGCTTATTTTTAATTCTTATGGTGTATTATTTAGTGTTAGAATTTTGAAAAGGTGACTCGGCTTGTTTATGGTACTAAAAGGTTTTTCGTCCGACATTTTTTTGTGGTGAAGGCGGGAATTAGTATGGCGTTTAATTATAAACAAAAACAAACAAAAAAAGAATGTGTGTGCTTATGACCACACTATAGAAGTGATAAATTCAAATTTTGTAATGTTAATTCAGGGATTTGTTTGGTGTACAAAAAACAAGGGGATATTAGTATTGTCTCTCTCATATTTAATTATTTATTCATATGTCTGTACTCATAAAGTAATATTTTTTACGATATATACAATCATATTTGTGAGTTAATGGAATTCTAAGAAGGAAACAATAGGTTTATGGAAGCTGAAATAGGTTATAAATACTTTAGACAAATTGATATCAAGCATATAAAAAAAAATCCGTCTAGCGTTATTCCGTACTTTGTCGTGCTTTCATTTGGATCATTTGACATAATTAACTTGAATTTTGATTTGAAAAAATCTACTAAAGGCTTTGATTTGCCTTTTCAAAAATTTTCATTAAAATCCTCACTTAAAATAACAGACAATCTGTTCAAAAGAGTTGATCCCGCTTCAGTGTAGGCAACTAAATTTTTGTGAATGAATTCGATTATTTTCTCTACACTTTGATTTGTTGAAATATAAATAGTAACCACACATTAGAATTATTTGTCTATTTTCTGCTCTACATTTCGCTGCACAAATTTCTGCGATATATGATTCATTAAACCCAAATGATTCAGTAGTATTGTTACCATCGTTACAAATCCGAGCGTAACAATGCTTGGCTTTTTAAAACGCATCATTCAAGTTCACTCTCCAGCAAAACGCGCCTGAAATCACTTAAAAATGTGCCTTTTTTCAAGCATTTTTGGTAAAAACTGACCGCCTAAGGCAGCAGTTCTTAAACTTTCAATCGTCATGGACTCCCTATATGTTTCAGCCTGACATCATGGACCCCAAGTCAAAGTCATAATCATCAATTCCATTTGTTTTTTCTCGCATATCTACCTTTCGCCAAACACTAAGAAAACCATTTTCAATTTAAATAAGTTAATTCAATGAGTTCATAACCGAAAAAGAATTCGAATTTGACATTATTTTATGTTAGAATACTTAAATTCAATGAATTATGAGAAACAAACAAGAGTTCTTGGAGCTAATTAACCTCATTAAATTGATAAATTTAACGAGGTAGTAAATTTGATAGTAGTAATAGTAGATTTATTGGAAAAGAAACATAATGTGGCTCCTCAGTACAATTTGATTTCTGATCTAAAGCAGTGGCGTAACGTACACCCTAGCATGCCGTAGGGAACCCAAGGCCTGACCAACGTTAAGTACATATTTAACCTATTTATAAAATATTAAAAGCAAAACCTAACTTTGCAGAGGGGCCCTAATATTCTCTATTACGTCACTGACCTAAAGATATCAAAAGTAATAATAAAAAAAAAGTAAATGGTATTGCAGAAGTGGTTACTGATTTTCAAGTCAATCCAAATCGATGAGATGAGATCTGAAACGATTCTATAAATTCCACATTTCCTCGTTAAGGTATCCGACTATGTTCGGAACCGTGATTTAAAAAAAGCGCATAAAATGGATAGGTTTCATGATATTTAGTGTCACTTAGATTAGAATACATGTATAAAATTGTTTTAAGGACATTATGACAAAAAAACTTTATTTAAATACAATATTTTGGCAAAAAATGAACTTAGAATAATCCTTTTTCCAAATGTTTTCCTTTTGTGAAAAAGGCTTCTATCATTTTAATGTTTTGACTGTATATAGCTCAGACCTTTTTACAGAGGCTCAACAAGAATTTTTGAAAAATTCACATTATTTTTAGAGTTACCACTAATTGAAATAATTCTCGGTGCTTTTTCCTTAAAATTTCTCCTCTCTGTTGTCGTAAAACATGGATAAACCCACTTCTAAGTTATATATTTCAAAAATTCTAGTTGAGCCTCTGTAGAGAGATCTGAGTGATATACAGGCAAAACATTATTATAATAGAAGCATTTTTCACAAAAAGAGAACATTTTGAAAAAATATTATTCTAAGTTAATTTTTTGCCAAAATATTGTAATTAAATAAATTGTTTTTGTCAAAATGTCCTTAAAACAATTTTATGCATGTATTCTAATCTAAGTGACAATAAATATCATGAAAATTATCCATTTATGCGCTTTTGCAAAATCGCGGTTCCGAACGTAGTCGGATACCTTAACATAAAGCATTAATATTCTTTTTTAGAACATTC
The DNA here is from genome assembly GCA_019973955.1 of Trichonephila inaurata madagascariensis. Taxonomy (NCBI): domain Eukaryota; kingdom Metazoa; phylum Arthropoda; class Arachnida; order Araneae; family Nephilidae; genus Trichonephila; species Trichonephila inaurata. The sequence continues at coordinate 405,384 of BMAV01001303.1, read as the reverse complement.
TTAACTTTAGTGTTTCTCTTCCAGAATATTTTAAGAACTAATTTCTGTATTAACTTTTTTCTTTTGTAAATCGGTTTTTTTTTCTGTGCTTGAATAACAGCTAAATGAGAGAGAGAGAGAGAGAGAGAGAGAGAAAGAATAATTAAAAAAAAAACATTATTTAGATAAGAAATAAATTTCTAATATTGAAATGAATTGAGATGAAATACCTACAGAAAATTTCGAACCAATAATTTTGATAAAAATAATCCAATTGTGTGCCTCAAGTGGGAGTAAAAAGAATGTTTTTTCCCCTCGGGAACTTTTTAAAGGTATACTTAAATTTAAAAAAATGTTCCATTTTTGGCGGGAAATGTCATGTGTTGCTCCATTTTAAATACTTGTTTTATTAGTAAAAATTTTTCTAATAGAACATGGTGACGAGTTCTATTCGAGGTTCTTCTACTAATCCTCTTGGAGAAACTATACTTTAACTGGGATTTTGCTTAAAAACCGCTTTCCCTAGAGATGACTTGATTTTATGTAAATATAAATGCTATTTAAACCCTGACATTAGCGTGTGTGAGGTAAATCGCTAAATCTAGGAATAGTAGAAAGTGAATTGCGACTAGGAAGTTGTGCGGTTTGAAATTAATATCCATCAAAGAATCCATTTGGAGTTGTAGAAGGAAATATAACAGTGGAGCTGTACCGAACTATCGGGGTTCGAGAAGGACTGGCTTAAGGAACTCCGACATCAGAAGTCTTTTTGAATAATTTCATAAGTCAGATGAAGAATTAGGATTTAAGACTGCTCCCAAGGTTAATCAATAAAGTTGTAAATCATTCATAAAGTGTTAAAGCTGAAATAAAAGTATCTATTTTTAAGATCATGTCTGCTTCTTTTCTGAACCTTCCTACACCTGTGACCTCCGGGTCGCGACACATGTAAAAATGCAAGTAGGGAATGATAGTAGTTTCTTACAATATCAGAAATCTATGCATAAAAATTAACATAAATTGTTGGACGAAAGCCAAAAAAAGAAAAAAAGTTTTAAAAAGGAGTTGCAATGACAAACTGTGAAATGCTGAAATGCTACAAAATTACATAAAACTTTCTTGTATACCCGTTCTTCGCACGGGTGAATTAAAAAAATTAAACAATACAGATTGAAGGATAAAGAAGTTTTTAATGAGTTAATTTTACGTGAAATGCAAATTTTTATCAATTAACTTTTATTAATGATAATTAAATTATTGTATTGTCATCCAAAATAATCATGTATATAAAATTTTAGCTCAATTGAGCTCTTTAAAATAAAATGTAATTTATTAACGATTGAAAATTCCACCAAGATAAATATATAAATAAACAAAAAAAAAAAAAATAAATAAATAAATAAATAAATATATAGAGAGTGTGACGTAATAGTAGGAATTGTGTGATATAACATTATGCTACGTGTGGGATCGATTCCTCACTAGAGGCCGCTGCAATGGTTTAGTGATTGTCACGAGATTATCAAATAAACAATGACAGCAAATCGTATTACACTTGTGGTTGTGTGCTAACCGTCGATTTTGCTTACATTCAAATTTTATATTCCTTAAATTTTTTAGTACTCTCAATATTTTTAATATATTTTCTAGTTTTTTACTTTTCGTATAGTTATTATATATAAATTAAACATAGTTATAGTTTACAGTATTAGATTTAAGCTTAGTTTATACTTCTGTTTTTGGACCTCGTGTCTTGTGTTTTTGTATACTTTTAGGTTTAATAATTTGTTTGCCAACCACATTGTGTTTCAAAAAACTATGGATCGTTCAATCGAACAAAATCCTTTATACTTAAAAATTAAGTGTTAAAGTGTAGACAGGGAGCCCTTGGCGATGTCAGTTTTTTGGCGACGCGAATCGATAGCCAAGTAACCGGAATCGATTGCCAAACTTAATTTAGCGATATGTGTTTTTGGCAACCGGAATCGATATCCAATCAATATAATTTAGCAACAGGTGTTTCGAGAATTTACAAATTGCAATTTTGCAATAGTAAATTAAAAGTAAAAAAAAAACTTTTTTAAAAACAAGCTTTTATTTAAATGCTCTAAAAAGAATAAGATAAACTTTTTTTAAAAAAACTTTTTTTTGCTATCAACTTATAAAGTCGTTACACAATTTATGATATAAAAGTTTGTCGCGAGATTTAAGTACTCGTATTTACTTAGTTTGAAAATTTTAAAAATTAAAATCAATCAGATCAAGTTATTTAATTTGCTTGTTTATCTAC
>BMAV01001303.1:350305-402991 GCA_019973955.1 Trichonephila inaurata madagascariensis | reverse complement strand
AAAAAAAAAAATTTTTTTTTTACTTTTAATTTATTTTTAACTTTTTAGTTATAGCTGGACAGTTTTTTCAGGACATCTCATTCAACGTATGTTCAAGGTCGCTTGCCAACGTAAAAATTTTTAAAATCCGCAATTTTAAACCAATTTTTTAAACCTTTGTGCAGAATTTGGATAATACTATTCTACAAACGAAAAAAAAATGTTTCTTGCGATTATCTTTAAAAATAATGAAGTTTTTAAATGTTTTATTAAAAAAAAGTTTGAGTATTCTTTTAAAAAAATCGTAAAAAAAATGTTTTCGTTTTTTTATTTTTTAAATGACTGATTCTAAAAGAGAAAAGCCTGAACTTTTTTAGTGCAGAATATCGATTCATTAACACGAAAAAAAATTCATACGGAACGATTTAGAAATCATTTTCATGAAAATGCATCGATTTTGTCTCATTTTAGAAAAAATCGTAAGAAATAGAAAATATCATAATTTTTTGTAAAGAATTACACCGTATCGTGGCAAAATAAATGATATTTCCGATTATGTAATTATTTTTTGTCTCAGTTTCATAGAAAAAATAATATGGGTTTTTAAAAAAGTTTGAAAAATTGGAACTTCTTTAAGCTCGATCCGATAAGATGCTAGGCAGAATAAAAAGCTAACAGGGGTAAAGGGGTTTTAATTCATATATTTTTAACTAATAGCGATATCGGAATATAAATAGTCAAAACATGTATTGTCATCCAAACTAAACGTGTATACAAAATTTCAGCTCAATTGGTTGGAGACATCAGCTTTTCGAAATTGAGTTGCAAGATTCCACCCGATCAAATTACTTTAATTAATTACTTTTTAACTAATTACGATATCGGAATATAAATGGTCAAAACGTGCATTTTCATCCAAACTAACCGTGCTTACAAAATTTAAGCTCAATCGGAAACCGGGAAGTGGATCAAATTTAACTTGCAGGATTTGATTACAGACCGACAAGACAACGGGACAGGTGAAACTAAATAAAAGCTTGTAAAAATAAAGAAATATTAATGTGAAATTAAAAAACAATATTTATAAAGCTATCAGTACAATGATTAAAAATAAAAATTGTATATATATTTTTTTTAAGTTAAAAGATTTCACATTTTGTTATATGATAGTAGATGCAAATCCGAAAATACCGCCAAAATACTGAGTCGATCGAACTCGTGGAATTTGTTGAGCATATTGTCATGTGATTATGACGTCAGATGAATCGATTCCATTACGCTCCGTTTTTTACATGTTACGTGTTTGGTTATTGATTTAGTGCAACGTTATACAGATTTGATTCTTCAGTTCAAACCATAATAATAAATAACATTATTCAAAGATGGCAACAACTAGAATAAACGAAGAAGAGTAGGTAGAGATTGAAATAATAGTCAGGAGAAACAATGGGTAATAGATCACTGACTGTCGTAAATTTTGAATATATAGGGCAATACACATTATTGAAAACAAACTATCTCTAAATTTACGGAAGTAAAAAATCTGAATATTCTGATTTTGAAACACCAACCTGATTTATTTATCACTCAGCTTTTTATTTTCTCAGTACAAAATTCGTAATTGACAGGTTTTATTAAANGCTTTGGGGAGACGTATTGCCACACGCTCACATCATCCGGAGTACAACCAACAACTCAAACAGATGTTGATTGAGGAATGGGCACTCCTACCTCAAGAAATGTTGCACCAGCTGGTTCTGAGTATGCGGAGACGGTGCAAAGCAACCATTGTAGTAAGGGGAGGGCATATACCATATTAAGGAACATCTGCTTGTTGTTCTTCCTGTTGGATAGACAATCATGAGTCACGATACTATGCGTTCAATAAAGCTTGTTTTTGTTTGATTCCATACCGTATGCGTTGTATTCCTTTTTCAGCGCCGATGCTTTCGTCATCCTTTACGTACATAATACTCTCCCTCATTTCAGAATTTCATGTCTCTCAGATGATTTTTCGTGAAGTTATGGCAATAAACCCACCTGTTGCTTAAGTTTTGCACACCAGTGTATATTTTGTCAAGGTGAAAGTGGAAGAAAATATTGTTTTCAGTTTTCTTGTTCTTTCTTCAAAATGCAAGACTAAGTGGCGTATAGCAACAATTTTTGTCATTTAATTTTGTATACAATCACCATGTGGTTGGAATTTTCGCATTTAGGATGACAAATGTATGAGACACCGCGAAAACACCCGACCAATGGAGAATCAGTTGCAACAGACCAATTATTTCAAAAGATACCATTCGTGGAACAACACAAAGATAGGTAGAAACAGAAATCAAACAGGAATAGATGTATTTCATGAATTAACATTTCTCAGAGTATTAGCTTATTAACACACATTAATTCAGAGGATATTACAGATACTGTTTGAAGACAATTTCTTTCTTTCTAATCTTACAACCGTTGTAGATACTACTTAGACATTACGAGGTTTTTAAATGAAATATCCAATATGGGGTTTTACATAAATTTATAAGTGACAGTCTATGTCAGGGGTGACGAACCTTTTTGGGTCAACGTGCCATTTTTTCTCTAAGAAATAATTAAGGAGGTATAGAGATGCCGTCAAATAATTTTGATTTGTGATTATTGAGAAAAGAATAAAACTAAATACTAACAACTCATATCTCCTTAATTACTACGAAAAAATGCGTTTTGTACTGTATAGTAGTAAATGTTTTGTTTATAAGTGTAATTCAAATTCAAGTAACATTAGTGTGAATTCTGTTGTGGTAGATTAGATGACAAATATCTCAGAATTGTAAGATGTTACTTTTACCACAGAAAGCAAGTTGAATTGTGGAATAATCTTCCAAACGGTTTGTGAGTTTTTAATGTTATTCGTCTCTGAATATAATGACTAGCAGGCATAGGTAGATGAAGATATGGTTAAAATAGCATTAAACCAGTTTTTTTCAAACAGCTAAATGTATCTGAAATCGAATTCCATGTTTCATTACTAGCATTTTAACTTATAATTGCTTGTTAATCTTTCTGTTTTAATCCACAATATTCCAACTGTCTCCTTTTTTTTCAACAAATTTTTGAATCTATATTGAACTAGACTTGAAATCAATCAGAGTTGCACATTTCAATTTATAACCAATAGAATTGGGACAACTTCAGTTTATATTAAATGAAGTCACATCAAGGTATATAAAAAAAACTTGAGCGTTTCCGATAATTCTTTTAACTGAGAAAATCTCGCTGAAAACTGTGACCAATCTCACTCACGTTTCTCGTAATACTTCATTTTGAACATTGTTATTTTGAATTAAAATGCAAACCGTTTTGGGGGCTGCGGTAGCCCAGTGGTCAAGGTATCGGATCATGGCAGGTATGTCATGAGTTCGAGCCCAGTACCACTAAAGACCCGCCGTGTAGGGCAACGATGCACGTTAAATCTGTCGAGAGCTGAAACGTCCTCCCGTTGGTGTGGTGTGGTAGTTAGGAGAGAAGGGTGCCAGCTCAGGTGTCATCCACGTCACTTGACCATGGTGTGGTCCGTCCAGAAAAGCCCTCGTGTAGCTGAACAGTGCGAGCGACGTTAATATTCACTCACTCACTCACTCGCAAACCATTTTGATCGGTGGCGTGCCCAAAATATTGTGTCGCGTGCCAATGGTTCGCCATCCCTGGTCTATGCTATGGGAATTTCTTCACAACATTTAATTAACAAGAGTTCATTGCAGGCGTTGCGCTGTATAAGTAATTTTTAATACACTCTAGTTGAGATACAAAAAGGATTTTAACACTAGAGATTATATAAAATAGATAGTTTAATTTTTGGAAGTGAAAAAGATGGTTACTATAGTATTTATAAACATTGCAGACTGAGGAGTGTTTTTTAAAGTGGGGCTCAACCATTTTTATAGGTAGCCAATTTTTTCCCTTTTTGTTTACATTTCCGAACAAACTCCAGTGGAATATAATGGATTAAAGTTCTAGATGTATTATTAATAAAGAGGTTATATATATGTACCAAAAATAAAATTATTAGGAAATAGTAGTAAAATAAGTAGCTGTCAAAAAAAATGATTAGTTATAAAAACTTTCTTACGAAAATAGTAATAAGCTAACATTATTAAGAAAAAAATAAAGTTATATCAATAATATTACGAATGCTTTTATAATTCTCTGTACGGTAATAAAAATACACTAATAATAAACATTTTGTAAATATTATTTCTAAGAATATTGTATCACCATTTAAGATGTACACTTATATGTAGGGAATGTTGAAAAAATTCATGCAACTTAGGATTATTATACACAAAAACCAGATTGTTCTTTAAAAAAATCAATTTAGTTGCATTTATGAAACAAAATTTAGCTAAATTGTAAGAAAAACTAACAACTGGAGATAGATAACCCCATCAAGTACTATCATCTATTGTTTAACCCACATATAAAGGGGTCAACTAATTACACTCTTCAATTTTGCTTTAATAATTCACGCCTGCTTTCAACAGTAATGAACTTACTTTTAAAAATGTATTGCTTCAATGAAAATTTTCTTTTAAATGTTTTATTCGATTGAAGTATTTTTTTTAAATTAACATAGTAGTGGCTAAAATTTTTTTTGCGAAACTGCATTAATTTAATATGCTGCCGTTCAAAATCATAAAGTGGGGTTCCAGCTTAGTTCCCGACCTTGTCATCTGGTCTTTTTTTTTTTTCTAATGTCATGTTTGTTTGTTTTTTTAAATTTTACTTTGCATTTTAAGATCACACCACAGTAAATGAGGAAATAAATGTATCCATACTGGTTTTAAGCTTAAAATATTTTACATGAGATTTTTTTCCCGAGAAAAGCAAAATTTTTCATAGATAAACAGTTTACTCTGAGCTTTTATGATTACAGATTATTCCTTTTTATTTCAGAGAGAGAAATTAATAGCCCTCAGCAACTCTACCAAAACATCGATAACCGTGAGAAAAAGGGCAATTCTTTTTCTAAAGAACTATTCCTGAGATTCATGGTTACATCAGTTGCAATGAATTGCAACCAATACAAACACAATTTCTCCATTCGAGAAAGTACGGTCATTGAACAGTGATTTGCTTCAAGGTAAAAAGGTCGTTCTGTGCCCTTTCAATCACGCGAATCAAGAGAACATCGAATAGATTAATTGAAGGAATAGAAATTATAGTAGGAAATTGGAATTTCTACGTTTAAATGCAATAAAACAGACTGAGGTCTTAAAGGAAACTGCCTAAAATAGACTATTTATTGAAGAGAGGTCAATTTATTCAATGCCGAAGATAGAAACTATCGAGTAAGTATGTTTTTTATTTATGTAACTACTAAAATTTGCTTATACTGAAGAAATCCTATTGGTCTCGATTACTTAAAGACTTTTACTAGGTCCGAACTTTTTATGTAAAACTCTATAAACTTATCTTGTTTTATTTTACCATAAATTATTTTTCACGTCAACATTATGAATCACTTTCTAGAAGTATTTAAAATCGAATCAAAAGTGAAGCGACTCTATATACGTAAATATATAGAAGCCCAGTGGCTGAATGGTAGCGTATCGCTCTTCCACACCACAGGTCCGGGGCTCAAATCCCGGGCTGGGCAAGAACGATTCAGCTTTTGATTCCTTCAGTGGGTCGATAAATGAGTACCAAGCTTGCTTTGGAACTGAACACTGGGGGTTTCGTGTCAGACTGACCACTTGACCAAAACATCTGCTTATGCACCCCATCGCCTAAAGTAATGTAAACTGAGATAGGCCCAGTAGGCCTCGGCCGTTGTGGGCTGTTGCGCCACTGAGTTCAGTTCAGTGCATATATAGATATTTAAGTATATATATATATGCACATATATATAAAGATCTTTTGTATATTAATTAAAATTACATATTTTACAATTTGATTAATATATAATTAATAATATTTCTTAAAAAGGATAATAAGTTTCGTCCATGTTCAGTTTTATGCAACTTATATTGTGCTAAGTTTAAGCACTAGAGATTTGGAAGCAGGTTCGCGCGAATAGTTTTTTTCACATAGAAAAAAAAAATAAAATAATATTCTATAGAAAATTTTCTTTTAATGCAATTCGTTTAAAATATTACTTGATCACGCATTAGAATACAGTTTTTAATTTCAAATTTTGTCACAGATTCTCAAATCCGTAGCTCATTGTTTTTATTGCAACACATCAATATTTAATTAATCTGATAGCCAAATCAAAAAGAAAAAAATATGATCACAAAACTGTATCCTTCCGCTTTAAAACCAAGAAAATATATTTCGAACTTTTTTTCAGTTCAATGTAATTAGCTTATAAAAAACGTATTTTGAAATATGCAAAATTAAATTTGATTGTTGCATTCATATAAAATAAAAATTATTTAAGGTAGTTTTCGGTTAAAGTACGAGAGCTCAAACTAAACGCGAAGCACATTTTCAGACAGAAAAATGACCCAATTTCCATGGAAATTTGAAATATTATAACTCGTACCTCTGTTAACAATATAGTGCTTTTAAAAATTTCATATTCCGTGAATACTTTCTTTTTTGTTTTAATACGTGAAGGCAAAGCCCATTTAACATTACGGTATAGGATAAAAAATGCGAAACACATTTTATACCAGAAAAAATGAATCAACTCGGTTAAAAATGGGAAGTATGATAAAAATTTCTGCTCTCTAAAGGATAGTGAAGCCAGAATATCATATTAATTTTTCATTTCTTTTATATCTGAAAAAATGTTCCAAATTCGGGTCCTATTCTATAACGTTAACCAAAAACAGCCTTAAACATAGAAAATTTTCTTTGATATTGAGAGCTGAACAAAATTTTTATGCAGAAATGATCATTATCCGTTTATATACCAATACATATAAATTTACTTTTTTACAATCAAAATTTGGCCTACTTCTTAACTTGAGAAAGAATTCACGAATGATTAAAAGAACTTCTCGGTGTATTTAAATAGTTACTATAACGAAAGCTATTTTTTGAAAAAAATGATTTGCTTCTCTAATTTTGAAATAATATTTGAATCGAAAATATTATTTTTGAAGTTAACTTATAAATATTTTTACAAATCGCAGTTGTGTTAAAAAATTTTTCTCTTGCGTCTATCTGGAAAACAGGTGCTAAAATTTATTTCATAATTTATTTCATTTCATTTTTATTTCATGGATCATATTTACTAACAAAGTATTTTTAAACTTAAATATGAATGTCGCTTACTAAAACTTTTTATTTTTAAACATGTTCATAAGTATCCCAAACGACTATTTTTTTAAAAAAATAAATTTAATTGTGATTTATTTTAAAAACATTATTCCCCTTAAATATTGGCTTCAAGTTTTTTTTTATCTTATTTTCTTTACATTGTAAGATTATTCTAATTCATTTACAAAATCGTTTGCACGTAAGCTTTTTGGTTGCAAATTGCAACAAAATTCTGAAATGTAGTTGATCTTCGAAATTAATTATTCTTTGTTTCCGTTAGTCATCTACGTCTATTTTAATTTTCAAAAATTCTTCAGAAACTGAAGAAAGGTAAGTTTTTTCGGAACGAATTTTATATCTTATAAGTACGATAATACGTCTTACAATACAAAACAAAACAAAAGGATTTTTAGAAAGCCTTTAAAAAAAACTCTGGAGTATACTGTTTAAACTAATTTAAGTATAAAATAATTTATTTAAATATTCTTTCATCATTTTTACTAAAATATAAGTTCGGAACTAGTTTGAAATTTCGGGACACGCACCAAATTGTTTTTTATGTTTGCAAACATGGGCTATAAGATTACAATATGGTTACCTTGATATTCTTGCAGTTTTTGGAATATTGCAAGCTTTCAGTACTTTTTAATTGATATTCATTATAAATTTGAATATATATTATGTAATTATTTTATTATTAATACAATATAAAAATACAATTATTATATGTAGTCATAATATTCATTATTTATATTTATTTATAAATATTATTACATGTTATTTATTTATAATTTTACCTTACATGAGTATTCTTATGTATGATTTTTATAATATTACAATACAATGATTGTTCTTTTTTATAATTACTATTAAATTATATTATATGATTATTATTATATATAATAATTATAACTAAATCATACTATATGAATATTATATATAATTACTATATTAAATTATAAGATTATTATATAGTGCATAATATTATTAGTAGATATTACTTTTCATTATATTGTATTGTTATTCATTATTTATGGATTAATCTTGGTTATTCTCAATCTCTTTCTGTATTCTTCTTTTGAAATATATTTCATTGTATTTCTAAAAATTTTAAAGAATTGTTATTAAAATTTTAATAATAAAAATTTTAAAGATAATTTTAATCTTCCTGACGATTTGATACCGCTAGGCCACCATCTTGGGCGACAACAAGCGCTGCTTGGCATGATTCCTTTTTCGCTTGGCGCCTTGCCCCGTCATATCCAACTAGCACCATAAATTTTTCAAAATTATATAACTTTAAAATGTACTCCAATTAACTTTTAAAAAGTTATGCATGGTTTTATCAGGATTTTTTTTCTCTTTTACATGAAAAGTGAGGGATCATAGTTACTAATAAAAGTAATTGATTTATGTAAAACTTGAGAACGCTTTCAAATTTTCCTTGGGTCTTATAGGGAAAAAATTATACATGCAAATATAAGTAAAACAAACAAATGTAATAACATTTAAATAGATATATTTGAAAGAGATCGACTACGCTCTTGGAACCGTGATTTTGAAAAAGCGTATAAATGGATCTTCTTTTCAATTCCTACTATATATATTAGCTCTCTCTCTCTCTTTATTTATATATATATATATATATATATATATCTTGTTCAAATTTTCAATCGTTAATAAAATACTTTCTATTCATCCATTCAAAGTAGGAATTGACTTAAATATTTTTTATATTGCTCTTTTGTTTCTGTTGATATTATTGTCAGTTGAATTAGTATCTACGTATAAAATTACTTGAAGAATATTACTACAAAAAAATGAAGAAAAAAAAGGACATATTTTTAAAACAATCTCCTTTTATGAAAATGGCTTCTATAATGATAATATTTTTAAAAAAACTAGCTATGATTTTTACATCGGGATTGAATTAAAATTTTTGAAATATATAATTAAGAAGTAGGTATTATTCATATTTTATTATATCAGAGTGGAGAAATTTTAACAAAAAACATCCGATATTATTACAATTGATCGTAACTCTGAAAATAATATGAATTTTTCAAAACTCCTTATTTAGGTTCTGTACTGAAGTCTTAATTATATGTCGGCAAAATATTATTATGTGGATACATTTTCCGTAAGAGAAAAATGTTTTTAAAATGTCATTTTTTCTTCATTTTTTTTGCCGAAAAACGGCATTTAAATTTTTTTTCTCTGTCATAATATTAAAAAAATTTATTTTTATTCAACTGACATTAAATATAAAAAAAAAAAAAATATTTATGTTTTTTTATAATACGGTTCTGAAAATAGTCTGTCACCTTAACCCATGATTGGATTTAGGTGTTTTGTTGATTACCTATTAAATTAAAAATTTCTGTAATTAGCCTTAATGGCAAAAATTAATTGAAAAATTTTTTAGATTCTTGTATCTAACCTTGGTCTTCAAATTTCATTACATATTTTGTGAGAAGGGCTATATTTTCAAATACACCACTTTCGCCAAACGATTTTTTTCCACCGTTTAAAAACACCACAATGTCCTTGACCTACTGAGAGTTAACTGGCTAGAGTTGCCTCTCCACCCTATTTCTATTCATTGATATCTTTTTTTTTCTCTCACCTACTCCGAAGGACAACAGAATTTTCGATTTCATGTTTTCTTCTGTTTGTTAGTTTTTGTCATTTCAAGGCCTAGCGACAATTCGAAAGCTCTTGCGGTTTTTCAAAACTGAAATAACACGAGAAAAAAAATCTAATTCTAACGCCTTAATACTACTCAAAATTCTGAAGGTCAACTTTTGTTTATTTAATCATTAAAAAAATTGTTCACAAGACAGAATACACGCAAAAAAACTCAGTAGATGATAAACTATTGTTCATCTCAGTTTTAATTCTTTTGTTTTAGTAATTTATCCGATGCCATCTCAACAAGTAAAGTTTCAAAAGCAATTCTATTTAGACAGGTTTCAAAGAGTTTAGCTGCAGATGAACACCTTTCAATTCTATTCTTCGCTTTTCCTTTTTTTTTTCATTAACAAGAAATCATTTGTTTTATTTGCTAAGGAAAAGAACTAAATGTTTTCAAGGTTTAATGTTCTGTACCTGAAGTTTGAAGCATTTTCAATTTTAAAAAGCAATTCTCTGTATTATTTTCCTTTTAATTATAACAAATACTTTTTCTCTCAAAAGTAAAGCACAATCGCAAATAACGTCACATGCACATTTAAATAAGCACTCGACGCAATTCTCCACAATTACAAAATTCGTTATTATTACGATAGCAATATTAAAATTTATCTTCGATTAACGTCAAAAAGCCGAATTCAAAACTCGGAACACGTTTTCAGACAGAAAAATTGCTCAATTTGCACGCAAAGTCATGATATTACAACACTCAACATCCATATGCAATATTTTATTAAAGTATGCTTTTAAAATTTAGAAGCATTCCATAAAAGCGCAATCTATTTGACATAATTACAGAATTTATTATAATTATGGAAGCGATATATTATCGTACATTTAGTAATACATATTTCTAATCCTGTACTCTAATTGATTTAGCACTGCATTATAGCAGACGAATTATAGAATAGAATTATGTTCCATGTTTTTAAAAGAAATCGTATTAAACAAGAACAAGTACATTGAATTTATTAGAAATGTATAGTTTTATAAAAAAATATTCTGCTCTCTGGAAGATAATGAAGTCGAAATACAATATAAATCTACAAATAGTGCGAATTTTCTGTTCTATTTTTGAACATTTCACGAAATCTCAATACAACATTTGATGCCTCTTCAACACAAATAACTTTTATCTAGTCGTTTAATCGATAGAAAGTTTAGCTTAATAGTGAATTTTGAAAAACTATAAGAAACAAAAGTAACTGTATTTTAAATATTTAGTACATATTTTCATTTAAATTTATATGAATGACAAAATTATTCCCAAGTATGTATCAATATTCAAAAATTATGTCTGAAGACAATGATAGTTACCTACTAAATATAATATACATTCAATTTAAAGAAAAGTGGAACTATTACCGTAAAAAATCCGGCGTATAACGTGCACCGGTGTATAACGTGCACCTATACTTTCAGTCTTATTTTTTTAATTGTTAGGTATAATCGCCGTATAACGCGCGCCCCCATTTTTACGAAGAAATCTGAAATATTTGTATACATTGCTCTTATGTTTTGAAGTCATTTATTCGAGGTATTATCTCAGACTTTTGAAAAAATAGTTTTTTTCTAGTACTACTGCTTTTTTAATTAGTAAGGCAAGTCATTTCTTTTAAATAAACAATTTTTCGATACATATAGAAGTAAAAATTGCTTTATGTTCTTCCCGTTTGTTATTTTTAAAGCTTTCGTTTTTTTATACCCGGCGTATAACGCGCACCCTTAAGTTTCGATCTTATTTTTTGTGTTAAAAGTGCGAGTTATACGCCGGATTTTACGGTAATTAAAACAATATTTTAGCATATACTTGTGAATTACAATTTCAATGAAGATATAGTTTCAAATTTTCTCCTTCATAGGAGAAAAACTTGTCGTAGAGCCACTATCGTAGCTAGTTCTAGTGGGCCCTGTATCAAAATTACTTCGAGCCCATTTTTAGATATGAGAAACATGTTAGTGAGACTGTAGTTACACATGATGGGGCCCCTGCAGCTTGGGGGACCCGTATCATTGATACGTCGGTAGCTACGCACCTGGATAGAGTTATTACTGAATCTTTTAACGATACTTCCGTTTCATAAAGAGAAAAAAAAATAAAGGAAGGACTTTATGAGAAATTTAGCCACTTCACACATCTTTTCAAACTCTGTACTATTTTAATATCTGTTATAAAAAGTGTGCATATTTACAAATATTACCTTTCTTCATTGATAATCTCTCTTTTAATAATTTTTGAGTGAAAACACAACGGTCTCTTTAACAATATTACATCATTAAATAATTTTTCAAATAATAAGCTTAAATCCTCACTCGGCCTGTTTAAATGTTTCGCTTAGATTAAATATTTGCTGTTTTAGGTGATGTAGAATTTTTGTTTTAAACAGAAAATTTTTTAGAAATTCCATGCTTTTAGTCATTTATTCGTAATTCCTAACGATGCTAGTCTTATTTTCCTTCACTGATTATTAAAAAAAATTATAATCATGTAAAGAGTAGCTTAAGGGTTCAGTACTCTCTCTGTTATAACTGTCTATCAAAGGACTACACATACAACTTTGTTTTAAAATAAAAACAAATTTACCGTAAAATGCGGCGTATAACGCGGCGTATAACGCGCGCCTACACTCTCAACCTTTCACACTTTCTCTCCAACAATATTCTTGATCAAAATATAACCTTTTTAGTTGAATTTTTTTATTGAGGATAATTAAGTGATCTAGTCTGGTATAGAGCACATCTTTCGATTTTTCCACGAGGTCTTTCAGGGTCTGTAAAAGAAAAAATCTTAATGTTACATCAGAGACTCCACGGATCCCGTAGAAAGGCGCTGAGGACCCGAAGGGGTTCGCAGACTACCGCTTCCCTAACCGCTTAAGAACCGTTTCCCTATGGGATCCAAGTCTGGAAAAGTGGCTGACCACGCCATCCTCTGAATATCCTCGGTTTCGTCCAGCACTTCTGACATCAGTGCTGCTCTCGCAACAAATTATCATGATGTTTATGAGATCTTGATGTAAAGCCCAGTAGCGATCATCCTGATTTGTTGTGGGTCTTGGGCTCTTGGTAAGTGCTCTTATGGTTATTGTTAACAGAAATTGGGATTATCCGTCCTGAAGTTGGTTCCGATCTAGGAGCAACATTTCGGGATCCATTGAGCAATGGGTTGACCTGCCTTTAATTTCCCAGTTACTCTCCATCGTAATCCACCATACAAACCCTTTTTGCGAAAGTTTCCAAAATAATCCTAAGCCTTCTAAATGCATAAGAATAAAAACGTACAGAATGACATTTAAAGCCTCAGTCCTATCAGGTTTCACATTTTGCGTAAAGTAAAATAAAGATATCTAATTTGATGAGATAGTTAAGAAAAGCGTCTTTTCTTTGTTGTGTTTACAAATTTTGATAAAAAAAACGGTGCTCTAGTTTTTAAAAAATCCACAAAAAAGCGTTTGTTTCTGAATTTTTCACAACAGTATATATAAACGATAATCTATAAATGAGTGCCAACATTTTTCTGATTATTCTAAAATAACTTAATACTAATGTTTAATTTAAATTTTTCATTATTGCTCAGTATAATGAAAATTATACAATAAATTTTTTTTATAAGATACAATAATAGTTATTTTTGAATTGATAAAACAATAATTATTTTTCAATTGTTAAAACAATAATTATTTTTCAATTGATGAAATAATAATTATTTTTCAATTGATAAAACAATAATTATTTTTCAATTGATACATCAATAACTATTTTTCAGTTGATACATTAATAACTATTTTTCAGTTGATACAATAATTATTAAATTTAAGTACTTAAGACATATGTTTACGTCAACCACCATCTTTTTTGCAAATACTCGATCAACTTAGAGTAATTTATAGACAACGAAATGATTGATATGACAAAATTTCTATTTTATTGAACGTGAAAATATATATCTCTTTCCTAGATTTCAATTTTGTAAAAATAATTCTATACATTTGATTATGGCCTTTAGTAAGATAAAACAGCAAAAGACAATGTCATCTACGTCACTTGAAGACACTTTGTTTCACAAAGCTCGGTTTATATAGAATATTATTTTATTTCTGACGGTAACATGATTAATTTTGTTCATAACTGTACTTTTCCGCATTATTTTGCAATAAAAATCATTTCCATTAATTTATATCATCATTTATGGTAAGACAACTCAAGTTGGGACAAGGCCTGCTGAACCAGACGCTTATTAATTTATATCGCCGAGGACAAAAAAGTGTCAAACTGAATGATAAGAAAAATCTATATTTTATCTCAGCTGTGCAATAATGAATCTTATTCAAACATTATCCTTCAATGCTTAACACACAAATCATTTCTTTATTATATCACCATACATTTTATTGTTTAAAAACCAGTTTATACACTAGTTTAAAAAAAAGTGGTTCCTTTTTTTTTTTTGTAGTAGCTAAAAAGCTGAAATATATGGTGGCAAGGCCTCTTGTCGACAGAAATCATAATGGGGCATAAAAAAGTTGTTAAGCGGTTTAATAAAAAAAAAAGAAAGTCGTTTTACTTTTTAAAATCCTTGTCAAAAAACGATTCGCTTTGTGAATTCATCCGATATTTTATTGGACAAGGAATCAAACTGACAAACATATGTTTTGACGTCTTTTAGTGTTAATGAGAACGAAACGTTCCGTTCCGTGTGGAAAAAAGCATCTTTTACGGAGACATCGCTTGAAATAATTTGATTAGTGTGTGACACATACGTTCTTTTGTGTGTTAATTGAGGAAGGATTTCGACGTGGAAGAAACTTGCAAGTTGAACGATCGCTTAATAAGAGGATCACTAGAGCGTTATATGGCGCTGTAATCTCGGATGCTCTTTTGGCCTGATTTATTTTACTTTTATACCTTAGATATTATCGTGAATGTCTTTGAAAATAAATCGCAGGAAACGAAATGAAATCCTACATTTCCAAGATTTATGAAGAAAAGTTGTTTTACCGTATAAAGTTCTTTAGTACTTTTTTAAAATCTTTTATAGAGCAATTGTTATTGACATATTTTAAAATCCTATTTTTTTCTTCTAAAATCATTTTGATGAATGTAATAGATGTCTAATAAAATTTTAAGTATATTTAAGTAGTTTAATTTAAAAATTATGTGACATATATACGTAGAAGTGTTCATCATAAGAGGTTTTCAAGTTTATTTTTAAAGGATAGTCTAATTTCTTTTTCTTAGTAGTTGTATAATTCCTGGATATTTGTTTACTTATAGAGCATTTTAAAAGGGCATTCAATTTCTAATCACATGCTTACATTAAAATGCTACATCGATGGCCGAAATAGTTATTATTCCAATATACCGCAAAATTTAAAATTTTTCTTAAATATTTTACTATAATAAAGCAGAATTTTTTTAAGGCTGTAAATAACAAGTTTTATAATTTTGACACTAAAAAGCTTTATTCGTATGTAGTACATATGAAAGCGGAAAATAATTTGAAATGAAAAAATTTTAAGACCTAAGTAATGTTAGAGTAGTGTAAGAATCATTTTCACACGTACTGTAAAATCTGGCGTATAACGCGCACTTTTTACACAATAAAATCGAAATATAAAGGTGTGTGTTATTCCCCAGGTATAAGAACGATAGCTTTAAATTAACAAAAGAGATAAGCATAAAAAAAAATTATTTCTACACATATCCAAATACAGTTTATTTAAAAGAAATGACATGCCTTATGAAGTAAAAGAGTTGTAATTATAAACGTATACTATTTTTTCAAAAGTCAGGAATATTATCACGAATAAATGATTTCAAAATATGGAAGCATTGTATACTAACATTTCAGATTTCTTCCTAAAAAAGTGGGTGCGCGTTATTTGGCGAATATACCAAAAATTTTTAAAAAATGTAGCTTGAAAGTATAGGAGCATGTTATAAGCCGGATTTTACAGTATATATATTTGTGTGTGGACATGTGTGTGTAATATCCTAATATATATATTATAAACGCGAAAGTTTGTGAGGATGTTTGTTTGTCTTTCACGCAAAAACAACTGAATGGATTTTAATGAAACTTTACAATAATATAGCTTGTAAATCAGAATAACACATAGGCTATAATTTATATTGTGTGAAGTTTTCAAAATATAACGACAATTGTCAAGAAAGTAGGAAAAATGTTTGCCATTTGTAAAAAAGCCCGTGACAGCATTCATCTATCTTTTTAATCCCTTTTGTTTTGTCTACGCCATGCCTCAGTGCGCTCTCGCTTTTAATTTATTCCGTTCATCACTGTAATCACTATTTTTTTTACTTCATAATAAAACTAGATTTCGAAGGGAGAGGTGGTGGCAAGGTTTTAACATAAAATAAATACAAGAAAAAGTAATATTAATGCATTACACCTTCTGATATATAAATTATTTACACTATTTTTAAGCGTTCATTACACAGAATTTGTAGCAATGACAGTGGAAGGAAAAATTATGAAATTAAAATAAAATATCAAAATGTTTTTATCAGATAGTTTTTTTTCTTTTTGAATGTTTTTTTTTCAGTACATGTAAATATTGTTACGAATTTTGTGTAAATAGTGTAAATAATTTGTATTTGAGTGTTTAATGCATTTATATTACTCTATGTTATATTTATTTCATGTTAAAATTGTGCTACTCACAAACAATGTCACCCCTTACGTTATAATGGCGATTCAATGAGAACTTGGTGAAATCTTGGCGGTAGAGCCAAGTTGGCATCATTTTTGGCGAACAAATTGGCGGCCAATTTGGCGTCATTGGCGACTATTTTGGCGAGTTCGGAACCCTCTGGAATCTTCTAGAAAGTAGTGGATCTCTCCAATGACACGAGCTGTAATATTTCTGGAAGTTTCTGTCGCGCCTATAAAAAGATGCTTGCCGGTACGACGATGAGTCTTATTTTGACCAGCGAAGAGTGAGGATTGTTTTGACTAGCGATTAGCTCGGCTGTGCTTGTGAATAATCTTTTACATACGTGTATTTTTAAACACTGCTGTTGAAGGTGTGAAGACCTTCGGAGATTTACTCTGTGAATATTGCTGCTGAATCCTGTATTTAAAGGATTGGATTTTTGTTAATAAATTCGCATCGCTCTTGAAGAACTGTTTATTTTCTTTGTGATTGTTTTGCATAAAATCCCCGAACCCTCGGATCTACGTAACAATATATATCTAGGCTTTCCCCCATACTGTTTTTTCATAACTTACACACATATATATTCAAGAATTAAAAAAAGCAATCGTTTCAATAGCTATCTGTAAATTTTTCTTTTATTTATTACTTATAGAAAATGGATTTTAATTAATATATATATGTTTTTTTTAAAAGGATTATTTCTATTATGTCATTACTAAATTAATTATTTGATAATTAAAATGTACATCGTCTATTATTTTGGATAAAAATACATTTCAGAGACATTTTTAAGCTAACTATGCGTAACGATTGATTTATTCAGGAAAATCTGAATTTTATTTTATTATTTTAGTTTTTTAGAAACTAACTATTATTAAAAAAATGATGGAAGTTTTTTATGTTTTACTCTTAGCATTAGAATCGTTTTCTTTTTATTGCTTCACATTAATAATTTTTTAACTAATGCAATATTGTTTTTTAAAAGTCATACATCGAAATTGGAAGCTATATCTTATCTGTGACGGGGAGGAGAGGAGGGAACAATAATTTTACACTAAAAAAAACCCGTGTTATGCCGGGCCTGGGGAAAAAACCTGTCTTAAATCGAAAATATGTGGAACAAATTTCGAAAAAGGGAAATTTAATGAAATAATTTTAGCAATCACTCACACATTGCGCGCGTACAAACACACACACATAATTGCTGGCGTCATGAGGGAAAGAGAAAGCCCGTGCAAAGCCGGGCCATGCAGCTAGCAAGGTATAAATTTATACAAGAGCTATTTTTTATTATAAACGTCCTCCAATTTACAAGAGAAGTTCCTTAGAAAATCATGTAAATCGAAAACTAAAATGTTTCAATGTAAAATAAAAATAATTTGTAACTGTAATGATATCCATTTGAATCCTCTTCTGAGTGGTGTCTTCTAATCGTATCATTGATGTTTTTTTTTTAAATATTCTGTGTTGCAATATCTCTTACGTACAAAGATGTGCTGATACTCGCAGAAAATTCAGCTGCTATATTTTTTTAAGTCTTCAGTTTTTCTTATTGTCCATATAGCAGCTTCATGCATGGAATAATATTTATCAATATTTGTTACTCTTTCTCCAATATGTAGAGAAAGGGTGTCAAACTCAAAGGCTATTTTGGGCCCAAAAAAACAACGTTTAACTTTAGGTGGGCCGCAAAAAAAATCAATACTCATAGAAACGAAAGTTTATTTCGTATAATGCATTATAATAAACATAAATAAAAGAACAAGAAAGTTTTAATGTTTATGTACTGACACTTGACATCTTTTCTCTGCTACTATCTTTCCTATTTCGGGAGAAATTTTTGATATTTTACTATATATTATTATAGGCCAATATACTGGTTGGGCCGCAAAAGTGTTTGTCGTTTGCTGCATTTGGCCCGCGGGCCACGAGTTTGACACGCCTAGTGTAGAGGATCTAAAACTTTATTTTTTTCGAAAAAAAATACGACTTTTCTTCGTATTTTTCTTAAAAATTTCGTTTGACACAGTAAAACTTCTAAGATTTTAATAAAATTATTCATATGCTACAAAAGCTATTATTGCTTATCACTAGCCAGTAATTATAAGTTTTAAAAAACTCCGAAAACAAGTAATATAAAAATAAATTTTATGTCAATTCCTACTTAGATCAACAAAGAAAATTTTTATTTTAGCTATTTTTTATTAAATAGTTACAATTAGTATAAATATGTATATACTTAGGACAGAATCACAACATTAAGTGGTCATAAATTTTTATTAATTATCTTTAAAGTAGTGTATTGTCATCCAAAACAATCGGGTATATAAAATTTCAGTTCAACTGAATGCTTTAAAACGTGAGAAAAAAACCTTTTCAAGTTTTGGCACAAGTCGTCAAAAATGATGCCAACGTGGCTGTATTTATAATTCTTTAAATAATTACTTTTAATCGATTACTTTTTATTAATTATGATTAAATTATTGCATTGTCAGCCAAAATAATCATATATATTAAATTTCAGCTCAATTGATCGCTTTAAAAATATATTTTATTAACGATTGAACATTCCACCAAGATAAATAAATATATAGAGAGCGTGAGTTAATAGTAGGAATTCAAAAAAACACGTGCTGCTTACTAGATTCTGAATAGAAAAACACCGTTTTGTTCCTAAGAATTTACTGCACTAGATTATATGGATAAAATTTTGTTTGCATATGCAAAATAAGAAATCTTCATAATTAAGTTAGAATAAATGGAATTCAGAATAAAATGGATTTAAAAAATAACTAGAAATATAAGTGTCAATGTTACCAAGCGAACGGAATTCAAAAAAGTTATTTTAAAAATCATGTAATCACGAAATCGTCATAAGAACAGTTTAAACCTAGAGATAAGTATATAGTTTATAGTTAATATATAACAATATAATTAACATGTAATAACTAATTATAAGTATTTTCGCTTTTGGGTTCTATTGACAGCTTTATTTATTTTATTGTTACATGTATTTCAATAATAAATATATCTGATTCCCGAAAACGAAACAGTATTCTAAGAGAGTGCTTGTTTATTTTTAATTATACATTATTGATTTCATTTTGGAGAATAACATTTAACACACACATAGTTCTATTCAATATATAGAACAGGGAGTTCAAAGAGCAATTTTAATATTTATTTATGGGATATCTTTTCTTTTAAGAGAATGTATTTATTTTGATTTATTATGGAAAGCAATGTTTAAGAAGTACTTTAACTGATTTGAAAAATATATAGCTTTAGAATAGAATGCCTAAGAAATAAAGAAAAGGAACAAATATATAGTTTGTTTATGAATAACTTTAATTTTTTTCCAAGTTTATTTAAAAGGCCTTGTATTATCAAATATTATCATACATACATTTTCAAATTTCTTGAAAACGACCTGATTTAAAATTATTTGAAGAATTAATGTTTTATACCTTAAACAGAAAAAGCTGTTTATTAGGGAAAATATTTCCTCTATTTTTTTAAAACGAGAAGAATTTGAAAGAAGAAGAGAAAAAATAGTTCCAAATGAAATTATCACTCAAAACTCTTACAAGGACAAATATTTGTTTAAATGTTTGTTGTCAACATACAACTCGTTTTACACTAATTTGCTTGCATTCCAAAAATATTCAGAAATGTAATTATTATACATGCAATTTATAAAATTTTTCAGTCTTTTGAATTGAGGAAAGTATAACTAACCAAGAAATCACTTTCAAAACACTTATAAACAATGGTCCATTTATTAAGCACAATCACGAAATCAAACAGTTGCGTGAACTTCGGGGTAATTAAAAATAAAATCCAGATTAACCTTGATCAAAATTCCACGTGTTAAGTCCATGTGTTAATTTCACTAATGACGGTTAATCTTGAATTAATATATTTACCTAATTTGTTTATTGCTTATTTTTTTAAAATAAATATACATGCTTCGATAAATTACTGGCACATGCCCAACCACTCAACTGAAAAATTTTATTCTAACGAAAACGTAAGAGTTAAAATAGAATGAATTCGAAATTGATAAATCTTAAAATGACTGACGTTTTCGGAAATGGAAATACTTAATTCATTCATAAGGAATTAATGTGAAATGGAAATGTGTCCGATTACAGCAAATTGTGAACAAGTTTCATTTCCGGAAGTTAAAAGTTCGAAAAAAAAAAACATTTTGTATATTTCCGCATGCATCCGGTCGAAATCTTTTAAGATTCTGTGAGGTATGAAAGCTATAATTTCTAGTTGATCTTATAAACAATTTCCTAACACCTACTATTACTATAATCGGAAACAATGGATATAAAAAGTAAAATGAGTTGTTTCTGAGCGCTTAAAGAAGGATAATTAACGATTATGTTCGGTTTGAGGCTTTGGTTTCGTCCTTCCTTAAACTCAAAAATACATGTAAAGCATGTTTGTTGAGGCTTTCGAAACACAATTTAGTTTGCTGTAATTAACAATGGTTTGTGAGTAAAGCTTTGTGTATATACTATTAATTATTTCCTCTTTTCAGTTATTCTCTCAAAAGAACAACCTTCAGACATCAGTTTGCAAGTAAATTAAAACCTTACTTAATCGATGAAATCTTTCCTTTCTTGAAAGAAAAAGGGAAAACAGAAAAAAAACTACTTAGAATTATTTTGTCGAGCGAAGTTCAGTAGTCAAATGAAAGAGTTAATTATAATGGAAGGTAATCATTTTCTCTTTTAACATGATCATATTCTAATTGTTTATTTTAATGGTTAAAATTAATGTTGTCTCTGTATAGTCAGAATAGTTAACAACAATCATTTTTTTTTCTATGATAAAAAAATAAAACTGTACTCATTAGAACGAACACATTTGTAACATTTTTCTCTTAAAAAAATTAATGTTTGCACGTTTCCTTGATTTTTTAATTATGACGACAACATATCTTTCCAGTAAGTATTGTACAGCTAGATTTGTTCATGTAGAGTTTGAAATCCCTGTTACCTTTTTAAATGAGCGAGTAATTGTTAAAATTTCTTATTTCCTGTTGGTGTTATCTCCTAATATCATTCCAAGACTGGCTTTCAAGGTGTGATATAGTCGATCTTCGTTGACCATATCGTGGGGTTTCAGCGTAAGTTAGAGGTGTGGGATTCTCGAAATGATGAGACATTTTAGAATTCTTAATATGACTTTTATTAAGAATTTAACTTAAATTACTTATCTATCGAACAAACTTATATTAAGTGAGAATAAACCAAAACACGTAGCCGTAATTAACACAGATCGCGCAATTGGATCACTTATCTATATAATTATATTATATCCACCTACTCTCAATCTTAATAATATATTCGCATTCAGAATATAATCTCCTACATTGATTTCTAAGCAACGGTCCAATCCACTTCAGATATTCATCTAAGCTGGCGTACAATGGTATGAACCTTGGATGAATGGCGAGACTTTCGTGATTCTTAGGTAAGCCGTCAATTTACACTTCTATCTTTTCTGAACTGAACTTTCTCTAAATTGCCATTATGCTTACTAAAACTTCTGTCCTTTTAAAGGTTATCTTATTTGCATCTATCCCTCGTTTCACTTCTTGGATTTGGGTTGGAAAAGATTTGCCATTAATCGTGGCCGTCAAAGAACACAGAGGTTATGTTAGAGAAAGGACGCGTGAGCCGTCAGAAAGGGACTTAATATAAATTGGCATCCGAATCTTAACCAACTTATTTACAGCAGAAGGGCTTTTAAAATTTCTGTGAATTTGTTATAAATAATTGTAATCCTTCATAAACTCAAAATTTTTTCTCGCTTCTTTCCTATGTAATGCTTGATTAATACTTACTTCTGTGAGCCCCATGTGATACTTTGTGGTGCATGAGGATTTTATAACTGTTTTTTAATTAAAAAATTATATCATTCCAAGCCGACCTTATGCCTGGCAGATAATGTGCTATAAATATTATTGAAAAGGAACATTTTCATTCACACGAAAATGATTTGCTTTAAAAAAATGACAGACCTCGCATGATATTGTTAGAATTATGAATAAATTAATTTTAATTTTTCTTAGGACAAGGGTAAAGTATTTTATGTATGTCCGCAATTCGCATGTTTTGTATTTGATAGTTGAATTAATAACCGATTGTCACAAAAAAAGTTTAAACCAGTTACATGTTAAAAAAGTTCAAAAACAGTTAAAATATTGAAAAAGTTAAGATTAAATTATCAATGCTGGATTTTCCCTGTGTTTCAGAGATACTTGTTTAAATATAGGATTTTATAGTATGACGTGTATTATATATAATATTAAACAATAAATTGATTATTGTGACAAAATTGTTGAATGACCCCTCGGATATAGCAGTCTTTGTACTGTAAAAGAAAAAGTGAAGAGGGCGATTTCTTACATTCTGACATTGTTCAGGTAATTTGCTAGATAATAATTGCTCTCTAAATTGCTACACTTGAACGGTTGTTTTGACTTCACGAGAACAACTAAGTGTGTATAATTGATTTGAAAAGTTTCTACGTAAGTAAATAATTGAAAGTATTTTCATTTGCACTTTCATAAATTTTCGTTTAACTGTTTTGAAAAACATCTTTAGTTGTACTCAGAGAAAGAAAAATGAATCATAAATTCCAACAGTTTTAGTATTTTCTCGTTTACACTTGTAGTTATTACTACCTAATTACAAATTTTTAAGTTTGTATTTTAATATTGCATAATCTTTTATGGTGCGAAATCGTTGTCTAATCTATTCATCTAATCTAATCTTTCGTCTATCTAATTGTCTATCTACGTTGTCAAAAATATAGACACATCACTCAATTTGCATAAATCAAGGAACTCCAATATAGTTTAGTTATAAGGAGCCACGGGAGACAAGGCTGTTAACAAGATTTTGTACTTTTATTTAATTTTTTTCCCTCTTAGTTCCCTTAACAAATGAGATTCTAGAACACAAAAGGGGTTTGCAAATAAAACAAACAGCTATAAATTAAGTTGGTTTCTATGTGCAAAAACTTATTCTAGAAACCCCATATCAAGGCATTGCGCAAAAACACGGTAAAATGTAGGTCACGAAACGGGAGAACGGATGGATTTTCTGTAAAACTGAAGATAGCACTTGAAACCTAAGAGAACAAAACACCTTTTAAGATAAGTTGACACACTGTGTGACACGATCACTAATTATACACTTTCGACTTTCACGCTATTACCTTTTTTTGAAAACTGATCACGTGCTGAGAATATTGTCTGTCAGGAAGCGGCAGATTTGGTAAAGAATACAAAATGTCTTTTTAATTCATTTTCTTTTTAACCGGTTGTATTTGAATGTTGTGCAAGAAGTGACGAAATGTTTTAAATTGGGTCTTTTATGAGTCCAGGTTCATTTCTGGTATTACCACATACGGAAAAGAAGATGAATATCAAACCGAGACTTGATGTAAATAATCACCTTTCGCACACACGCAAAATTCACTTTATGTCATTTCATGGATCCTGGAAAAGCCCAATAAAAGTCCTTTTAAAATGGCACTATCACCGTTTAAGCTAAAGTTTCATAAGAATGTATTTAACTATTAGTTGGACAAGAATTTAACTGTAGTGGACAATTTTTTTTTGGCTTTTCGAATAAGCAATGAACATTTCCCAAATCTTCGCAAGTTTAATTATTTTATTAACTGGTAAAAAAGGTAGTAAA
Organism: Trichonephila inaurata madagascariensis; assembly: GCA_019973955.1. Taxonomy (NCBI): domain Eukaryota; kingdom Metazoa; phylum Arthropoda; class Arachnida; order Araneae; family Nephilidae; genus Trichonephila; species Trichonephila inaurata. Next base: position 378,660 of record BMAV01001303.1, on the reverse strand, counting down.
AACTTTATAATTTATAATATTTTCAAGAAATTTTAAAGATTTCTTTATAAAGTTAATATTGCGGTACTTCCGCAAGTCAAAGGTTAAAAAAATTAGTCATCTCTAACTCTTGAAAAATTTATAAATTGAGAAATAGAGCTTTATATTACGATTTTTCTTCTTCAATGGCTCGACAGCCCTGGGAGGGCCCTGGCCTTTTCCAGAAGCTTTCTCCAAACATCTCTACTTTTGGCAACTGTTTTCCAGTTTCTGACCTTTAAAATATTTAGGTCTTTTTCGACACAGTCAATCCATCTTAACGGGGATCTGTCCCGAGGCTTATTTCCCATGGACTTTGCCAGAAAGATTTTCTTGCAGCAACGATCTTCATTCATTCTAGCCAGATGATCAGCCCATTTAAGTCTCTGTAATTAAAAAAAATATTACAATATTAGGTTGTTTATAAATTTTGTAGAGTTCTAAGTTAGATCTTTTTCTTCATGTTTCTTTCACTTGGATCCCAACAAGAAGGCAGCATAAGATCTTTCTATATTACGATTAACCATACATTTTCTTCCTCTCTCTCTCTCTTTTAAATTGAGAATGAAAATCCCAATTCTGATTTTTAGTAAATTAATTTGTACAAGGTTGTACATACACATTATAATAATCCATCGCTAAAAAGGATTTGTGGTATCTTGAAAACTCCATCATCATTTGATGACAGAACTTGCTTAGTAGAAAACAAACTTTTTCCTGTGACATTTAGTTCCACTTCAATGAGTTCTTTAACTTCTTTTACCTAAATGTTACTTAGTTTCAAAAAAATTGTGCGTTTTTTTAATGCCGTTACATTTGAGTAAGATTAGGGAAAGTTTGTGAAATAAATCGAATTTACTAACGACGTTAGTATAAATGAAATTCTGGTCTATAGGTGAAACTTTCTTACTTCAGTATTCAGTTCGTCAAGAGAAAAAACTGTTGATAATGCTGCAACTATGTTTATCGCAGCTGGTTAAAATTGACATCAATGTTAAAGATTTAAAAAAAACTAAAATCACTTGATAGAAATGGATTAACTAATTTAATCAATTAAAATTAACTTCTAAAAAAGAATCATCTTATCATTAATGTTGATTTTTTTCCCGCCTATCTGATTCATGCACATGAAAATGTAAGCTTTGAATTTCGTAAAATTCAGCTTTAAAGTTTTCGAGTTATAGCGATAGCATTTTGTACCAAACGATAGGTGTTTTTTACCAATTCTAAGAACATGAAAAAAAAATTAAGTAATATCATGAAACATATGCATTATTAAATGTATAGTTACAAAAAGTGAGCCGCCCATCCGGTATAGTAGTTAGTTATGTTGACTGCTATGCCGTAGGATGTGGGTTCGAATCACGAAGAAGGCATGGATGTTTGCATAGTGTCTTTGCGGCATGGAGGTACTCTAAATATCCATTGAATGACAAGTCATCTCGTGAGATTGGTGGAAGGGGAAGAGAGGTAGGAGGCATCTGACCACCCCCAGGGTGTTCTTCCTCTAAATTGGAGTGGAACCGAGACAATTCGCACTGTCAACTGTATGGTGCTCAAAGCTACGGCTAACGACAGGTGTAACATACTACTAACCCTTTGCCGAGATAAATTTCATGTGCCTCTGTTTGACACCATCAGACAGGTGGCATTAGCAACAACAAAAAGTGATCGTATCGTTCTAAAATTTTTGATATTTATTGGATGAGGACTTTTCCATTTTAAAAGTGATGAAATGGAGATGAAGGGCAGAACGGGAAAAACTTAGGAAGTTTCAGGTCTGTCATGTTAATGCTGCTGATGAGGAAATCATTTAGTGCATCTTAAGAACTGAACACTTTTAACACAAAATACAATTATACTGAAGAACGAAATGCTGTGTGTCAAGTTCAATTACAATAAAAAAAAAAGGGATTATAAAATTAGGGTATTCTCGTAACTCCAGGAAAAAAATTGGGGGGGGGGGGGCGTGCTAGAACAAAAAATTCGTGTAAGAGTTTCAAAATCGTGTAAAAAAAAATACCGCGTAAAAAAAGTTGGGTGTACTCTAAAGATTTAATATTCCCAAACACATTTAAGAGTTCATAAATAAAATATTTCACTTTCCTTCAGCCTAAATTATTTTAATCTCAATATATAAATGAAAACTCATACTTTTTTTAATATATTTTTTATGCATTAAGTTATTCTTGAACAAGGATAAAAACACGCCAATTGGAAATATACTGGCTTCATTTATTCTACACGTTAGGTCAGACTTTACAAATATTTGGCGCCTCTATAACCACGTAATGTTTGCGCGCGCGAATCGGAATAGTAAATCCTTCTGACCTGAATATGACTAATACCACCCACATAACGATTGTTTAAAGGAGCCGGTTGTTTGATATCCAGAAAACTAAAATATACTGACCCAGTTCCATTATCAATACAGGATTATCATTTAAATCGATTTCGAAGAAACTGTTTCATACTAAGTATCCACTTTACTTAATACTTACAGATGTCGTGAAAGAATATTTTTTTAAAAATAATTTTACTCGTAAATGTTTATTGTGTGTCGCAAAATGCAAACTAAGTTTTGCGTTTTTTTTACTTCTTTGGTACGATTTCTTTCGAAAAACTATGCAAAACTAACCGAAATTTCATAGCCTAGCATTGTATTTATTCTTAAATGAAAATAACTTAATGTTTTCAGTATTTAACTTTTGAAATTATGAGTGTCTTGGTGTAATTAGCATTTGAATTTATAATCTAACATAGGTGTAACAAGTATTATTTTATTTTTCGCAAAATAATTTAGAATTTTAACTACTTTTAAGCAATGGACTAAATTAATAACGCTTAAAATTTAAAATCATTGAATAATTTACTATTGCAGTATTTTTCTTTACGCTTTGAATTCTAAATATGCCTTGAAACCACAACTTCTTATGTTTTAGATACAAATAGGAAAATTATCTCAAAAATTTTACGCTGGTCTTAAAAATATAAACTTAAGTATTTATATTGGACAAATTAATTTATTTGAGACAAATTAATCTCTTCGAAAAAAATTATGTACTAATGTTTCATTGCCTAAATTAGGCGCACCATATATTTTCATTTTTCAGTCTGCTTCAAAAGTTAATTTATCAATAAAATCTTCATAATAATCATTTTCAATAAAGCTAATTGATATGCAAATTTAATGCCATATGAATGTTATTAGTGATCCGGGTTATATTCCTGGTATGGGCAAGTTCGACTTAATTTTTCATCCCTACTGCAGTACGTCGATAAATGAGTACCAAGCTTGCATGGGGACGGGGGGTCTCGCTTCAGACTGACCACCTGATCGGGTCATATGCTCTTGCATTTCAGCGCCCACTGGTCACGTATACTGAGATGGGCACTGTAGGCCCTGGCCCTCATGGGCTGTTGCGTCACTGAGTTTGAGTTATATATATATATATGTAATACATCCCTCTAGCCTCCTTTTAATTAATTATTTTAATAATATTTAAACAAACGTTAATTCTTTGGTTCATAACTAACGCCCTATTCTTAATCGTAATCTACTAGTATACGAAATCCCTATCCCGCACATTTTAACCAATCAGAGCTCTTATTATAAAGCAGTCACTCGATTGTCACTGCCGGTATATAAAGCGAAAATATTTTGTGATTGCTCTCTTTGTCTTTGTGTTTTTCGTGTGAAATATCGCTGCTGCTTGTATCTTCTGTTATGTGTGTCTATTTTTCGTGTTCTTACCAAATAAATGGGAAATATAAAGGTGATTGATTATCTACATTATGTGTGTGTAATTAAACATTTTTGATGACTAATTTTGATGATATTTTTCCTGAGACCTGGTATCCAAATATAACAACACCGGCCAACTCTATTATATATATATACAGTAGCGCACACAAAATTTTTCCTACGGGGGGCTTCAGGGTCGAAAGTCCACCATTTTGGTATCATGCTCCAATACGCCGCCCAACATATTCTTTTGATTTTGTCGATTTTCGGGAACAAAAACAATACAAAATTAATTTTTGAAAAAATAATTAGCATTATTTAATAAATTAATTGTTAATAACAAATACATAAGTAAATTTTACGTAATATATACATAAGATTATAACCAATCGAAAAAAATCAAGAACTATGGGGGGTGACCGGACCCCTAGGACACCCCCCTTGTGTGCGCCACTGTATTTATATATATATATATATATATATAGAGAGAGAGAGAGAGAGAGAGAATGAACTAATAGTGGGAATTGAAAAAGCACTAACTATACGAGAATGCTTTTTTCCTTATTCATGATTTAGTTGATCTACTTCACATTAAGATACATGTTTTTATAATATTTAATATCATTTTTCGGTAAAAATACATTTTTATGTCTCATAATAAGTTTATTTTTACTACTCTAATAATTAAATATTTTTCTAATTTTTTCCTCTTGTTTAAATATAAAACGATTTTTAAAAAAATTATAAATAAAATTAAGTACACTTGTATTGTGAAAAAGGATGCAGAATAGTAAATTTCATTTTTATGGTTCTTTATGTAATCTGATTCTGCTGTTTTCATCTTGGAAAAGTTCCATTTCGGTGAATTTTAGAGCTTTTTTTTTTATTATTTCAGTTTAAAATTTTCCTGTTCTATTTTGAAGCTTTTTTAAAGGAAAAAATACTTTGATTAAAAATTTCAAAGGGATTCTTTTTAAAATCGTCTACACTGGCTTCGTAAATTATTTACTTGAAAACAAATTTATTGTAAAATAAATATTTAACTGAAATTAAGTAGGTATTTGAATAAACAATTTTATTTTTAAATTTATCACAATTTCTGTCAACCTTCAGACTCTTAAAATAATCCGAAATAGATTAAATTGAAAGGTATGTATATGTTTCTTTTTGTTCGACACATTAAAATCACCATACATTTATTTTACATCAGACTTAATTGTACGCAACAATAAAAACAACATTTCTTCGTGTTTTTCTCAAACTAGTTTGAAAATGTTGATGCGTCGAAAAAGGTTATCGATTTATTAAGTTTCGCAATTTCATCGCAGCTGAAAAAAACTAATAATAATGTTAATGGCTCTCAGATAGTTGAAATTTGGAATATTAAATGCTTAGTTCATTTTCTACTTAGTTCTAAACAAGTAATATGAAAAAAAACCCTTTTAAGTCAATTCCTATTTTGAATGGATGAATAGAAAGTATTTCATTAACGATTGAAAATTTGAATAAGATATGTATATAAAAATAAATATATACATAGAGAGAGAGTGAACTAATAGTAGGAATGGGAAAAAAAAAAGATCATGATTTGTCTGCATTGTTGTAACAATGCAAACCCGGTTTGGCTGAAAAACTGGTTTTCGACGCCAACTTTTGTCTTTGTTTTAACAATTACATTGTTACAACAATAGAGACGAATCTTAGCTGGCGTCAAAAACTAGCAATTAATTAAATTAAATTAAATTAATTAATTAATATTTGAAAAAACTATGGAAATTATTTTATTAACGTTTGAAAATTTGAACAAGATAAATAAATATATATAGAGAGAGAGTGAGCTAATAGTAGGAATTGATATATAAGATTTTATAAATGTAATGCTCTTTCTTAGGAGATACATAACTATGTTAAGGTATCCGACTACGTTCGGAACCGTGATTTTAAAAAAAGCGCATAAATGGATAATTTTCACGATAATTAGTGTCACTTAGATTAGAATACATGTATAAAATTGTTTTCAGGAAATTTTGACAAAAAAGTACTTAAATACAATATTTCGGCAAAAAAATTAACTTAGAATAACCTTTTTCAAAATGTTATCCTTTTGTGAAAAATGCTTCTATTATAATAATATTTTTCCTGTATATAGCTCAGACCTCTGTACAGAGGCTCAACTATGATTTTTGAAAAATTCCCATTATTTTCAGTTACAACCCATTGAAATAATTATTGGCGTCTTTTTCTTAAAATTTCTCCCTTCTGTTGCAGTAAAATGTGGATAAACCCACTTCTAAGTTATATCTTTCAAAAATTCTAGTTGAGCCTCTGTACAGAGGTCTGAGACATATACAGGCAAAATATTATTATAATAGAAGCATTTTTCACAAAAGGAGAATATTTTGAAAATGGGTCATTCTATGTTCAGTTTTTGTCAAAATATTGTACTTAAATAATTTTTATTGTAATACTATTCTTAAAACAATTTTATATACATTTTCTAATCTAAGTGACACTAAATATCATAAATATTATCCATTTATACGCTGTTGCAAAATCACGGTTCCGAACGTAGTCGGATACCTTAAAGAGGTGGTTTTAAAACTTTTTCAACTCACGGAACTATGAAATGCTTTCGAGGAACCCCATTCCACACTAAGAAAAACATGTCTTAAAATAATATTTATGTTGCAGGTTCCTTATGGACAGTTACAAAAGTATTATATTTGTTATTAATAATTTTTAATGTAATTTTTTACTATAATTTTCTCACATTAATAATATAAATTTGTGATCCTAGTGTCACTCACTTATGCATTATATTTAGAAACCGTGATACGTTCTTTCATTTTTAAAACCCTTTTGTAAGCTTCACTTGTTTGTAACGGAATCTTTGATCTCATTTTTTACCCATTTTAAAAGGTCAGATTAACTCAAAATTTTGCTCACATTTCCAGGACCAATGACAATGTAATAATTTAATAATTTTGTTCCATTATCTTGATCAGGATCGTCAAAAATAACGATTTTAAGGATTTCTAGATTTGGCGACTAATTTATTATATCGTTTCCAGACTTCGCGACTAATTGCATATACCACTTCCAAATTTGGTGACTAATTCCATACTCCATTTCCAAATTTGGCGACTAATTCCAGGTATGGCGATTAAAAGACCCTACTCCTTAAAAAGGTTCAACCCTAAAAATGAAAACGCTTGTTATTAATATACAAATAAAACAAACAAACAAAAAGTGTTCTTTATGTGAGAAAGGAAAAAAAAATAACTCGTGTATGTGAATAAAAATAATTTATGTTCTAACTGCTAAATTTTTTTTATTTTTATAAAGCAATACGTTTAGAAGTGATGATACTAATTAACATTATAGCAATGCGTGTAAAAGGTGATAATACGATTGACATTTAATATTTCTTCTTTACACACTTTTATTAATTAGACCTGTATCTATAGAGATGGAATCTTTGAAATACAACCATATGGGGGGGCTCATCCGAGGCCCCGTAAACGGAGAGAATAAATACCCTTCAGACCCATTAATTAATAGCCATTGAAGAGCAAGACTAATTCCATCAGCCACATAATTCTGGCTCCAAATATCAAACTCAAGGATAAATTCAACAGAGAATAAATGATAGCTTTAAAAACTAAAAAACAGGCTTTTATTGTAGATCGAACTAAAAAATGAAAAATAAATTGTAGTTTTAAAAAAACTAAGAAACACACGCTTTTATAGTGAATCGAACTAAAAAGTGAAAAAAAAAACAATTCTTAATATAATAATAAAATGATTAACGAGAAAATTAATGTCATTGGGGTAAAAGTGTGAGGTGCTTTGTACTACATTTTTACATTAACTCAGCATTTCGGTTCGCGTTAGACTGACCACCTGACCGGAACATATATATGCTCATGCACCTCAGGATCCAAGGTCACGTATACTGAGTTGGGCACAGTAGGCCTTGGCCCTCATGGGCTGTCGCGCCCTATTTATCAGATAAGGTAAAAAGCGTCGCTTCTGAAACACAACTTTTGTGCTAATTTTATAGTTAATATAAATCTCAATTTAGTTCTGTAATGTAATTAACACATGTTCAGAGGGATTTAAATCTCTAGACTTTATGAAATGTATGTTCCTTAATTTTTATCCTCGTTTTGAAAGTAATTGTTTTGATTTAAATTAGGAGAGCTATGCTCTTTTTTTTCTGAATGAAAGGGGTTTACGGTTTCGATAGAAAAATCGCTACCTTAGAAAAATATAAATACTAGTTTAGCGATGGAGCAAGTTTTATAAATGATATTAAATATTGAAATTAAATGCGAAATTATTTTCAAAAAAATATCGCTGAATCTAACTAACAGCCCAGATTTGAGATATTCATATTTTTTCACTCTCATCTTTAAAAGAAACTTGAATCACGAAACAGAATTCTTTGGAGCGCAAACACCTCTTATTTTTCGTTCGTTTTTATATAACTTATCCTACAATAAACAGTCAAACCATTACGCAATAATTAACAAAATAAAAACTTTGTAATTCTGTCGCATATTTCCTTATTTCTCAGATTTCCATTAGTTCGATTACCTAGAAACAGTTGCATTTTGATGCTTATCAGATTTCTTGAAATTGTCCTTGAGGGAGGGAACTTATCTGTAACGATCGTATCAAGGAATTGTTTCCTTTTTGTTGATTTTATATACATCGAATCTATAATGTCTGCAATATTCTAAATCACACGCCACAGAAACATTACACTTACTTGTTTTGTCATATAAATGTTACAAAAGCAAAGTTAATGTTAGTTGAAGTACTGCGTAGGTAGTATATATATAAAAAAGAGACAGATATGAAGTTTCAATAAATTTTTAATTAATGATTTATAGCAGCGATATTCAACCTGCGGCCCGAACCTTTAAGGAAAGGCTTTTTGGAAAGGTTACGGTTAGTGATAACAGACAACAGTGAAGTAGCGACAATTATATGGATGGAATTAATTTTTTACTATTTTTTCATATCTTGGAAATGAAAAATATTCGAAGAAAATAAATCATTTCAAGACTATTGGGAAATTGACTATTTTGTAGTGACAAACAAACATGGATCTGTAATTGTTTGATTTGTCACGAAAGTGCTGTATTTAAAAATACCAATAAACAGGAATCATTCGATGACACTTTTCCTCGAAGATCTCTTTCAAGAGGTGATAAAAATAGGCTTTCTTGAATAATCTTTGCAACAGCAATAAAGAGTTTTGTCAGTGGTAATATCACAGCGGTAACAAAGACATCCTATGAAGTTTGTTATTGGTAATCACTTATGAAACCGTTTACTGATACAGAAATTGTGATAGTGTTTTTTAAATGCATCTAATTTAGTGTTAGTGACAAAAATAAAAAAAAAATTTAAAATTATAATTAAAAAAAGCAAAACAGGAGTTATAATATTTTGATCAATTTTCTACATTTTAAATTTCCAACGTTATCTTGGTCTTAAAGCATTTCTTCCCACCCCCTTCCCCCATTTAACCTCATGTTGCGGCCCGCGTGAAAGAGCTGACATATGTATGCGGCCCAGCAGAAAAAGGTTGAGAACCCCTGATTTATAGTGTATTTTAATAGAGATGATACGCTCACACACGTACACGTATATCACAGCATTTTTCAGTTTCACTCTCTCAAAGAAGGAAATTCAGAATAAAAATTTGGTAATAAAAAAGTATTCGATTTGGGGACAAAATATCATTTAATTTTTGCATGATACCATTAAATTACTGCTTAAAAACATCATATTTATGTTTTATCATTTTGTAAATTTTCAGACGTATGCATATAATGAATTTTTAACACCACTTTATCAGTTACTGTAAAACAATCTTTTTGGCGTTTGAAAGCTTTCAGCGGGGAAACAAACATTTAGGTAAACTGAATAAGGACCAGATATTTATTCTACGTCATTGAGAGAAGAAATACTTGACTAAACTAATTAAATAAACGTGAAAATGCGTTTGATTCAAACTTTAATATTAAATGACGTCTTATGTATAAAAATAGAATTTAAGTTGTTTCTCATCATTATACTGTGATTCATTAAAAATTGATTAACAAATTAATACCTGTAAAATGCAAATGACAAACAAAAAATACTATTGTTTTATTTTCTCTAACTATATTTATCTTTTCATTCATTGTTAATATTATAATTTTACATTTCTAAAAAATTAATTACAATATTCTTTCTGAATCAATGTTGCTTCTATTTCACTGCTACTGAATTCCTTATAAATAGTTGGATTTTTTTTTTCCTTACAGTTGAAATTTTTTGCAATATTTTTTTTGAGACGTTGCTAGGATTTGATTTAAATAACATAAATCAAATACTCCGCTTGTTTAAGAAACATCAATTTCACATTCTTGAAAATAACGATAAATTATTACACTTATTTCTGTTTTTCTAACCATGCAATTATCTACATAAAATGTCTAAATTATTATGAGTTATTTTGAAAGAAAGGTGAACTTGTAGCCCATAAATGGAGACGAATTAATGAATTTTATTTTCTTAAAAAAATCTGGAATCCCTAAATATTTAGAAAAATCTTATAACTAGCATAATATAAATTTTGGATAATTAACCATACACATGGTTAACAGGACATGGAAATTTTAAGAGATATTTGTCTAGGTTTAATTTAATTAGTAGAGATATTCGTTCTTGTGGTCAAGTCGCTGAAACTGCGGAACATGTATCGTTGTATTGTAACCTATATTTTTGTAAAAGAGAAAATTGTAAAAAGAAGTTGAAACGTTTAGGTCTTTCCAGGCCCCCTATTTTGTCTTTGTTGGTCAATTGTAATGAAAGCCTTAATATCTTAAGAAACTTTCTTTACTGTATAGATTTTTAAAGTTTTATATGTTGTGGTACATCCCTTTTTATTCATATTTGTGTATTTTCTCCCTTTTTTATTTTATATTTTTATCTTAAATGTAATTTTAATTTTGTTTTAAATTATATAATTGTGTTACCACTTACATCTGTAAGCCTCATGTTATGCAATGTGGAGCATGAGGAATTTTGCAAATAAATTAAGGTATCCGACTACGTTCGGAACTGTGATTTTTCAAAAGCGTGTAAATGGATAATATTTATGATATTTAGCGTCACTTAGATTAGAAAATGTATATAAAATTGGGTTAAGAGTAGTATTATAATAAAAAATTATTTAAGTACAATATTTTGACAAAAAATTAACTTAGAATAACCTTTTTTTCCAAATGTTCTCCTTTTGTACAAAATGCTTCTATTGTATTAATATTTTGCCTGTATATAGCTCAGACCTCTGTACAGAGGCTCAACTAGAATTTTTGAAATGTATAACTCAGAAGTCGGTTTATCCATGTTTTACGAAAACAGAAGGGAGAAATTTTAAGAAAATACGCCGATAATTATTTAAAATGGTTGTAACTCTGAAAATAAAGAGAATTTTTCAAAAGTCATACTTGAGCCTCTGTACAGAGGTCTGAGCTATATGCAGGCAAAATATTAATAGAAGCATTTTTCACAAAAGGAGAACATTTTGAAAAAAGGTTATTCTAAGTTAATTTTTTGCCAAAATATTGTATTTAAATAAATTTTTTTGTCATAATGTCCTTAAAACAATTTTATACATGCATTCTAATCTAAGAGACACTAAATATCATGAAAATTATCCATTTATGCTTTTTTTTAAAATCATGGTTCCGAACTTAGTCGGATACCTTAATTTAAAAAAAAACCATACACATAGTTCTTATTCAACGAACAAATTTCAAAAGTAACTTGAGCGTGGTTCAGAAATACGAGCTTTGTCCAGAATAACCCTAGTGTAACTTCGAAATGTGACTTGATAAACAATGAATCAATACTTCCGTTGCCTCTCAATTATATAAATAACTGAATTAATTTCCTTTAAAATAACTTTTATTATTTTTTTATTATATTAATCAACCCAAGAAGATTTTCTTAAATGAATAAAAACACAGTTAGTTAAAATTAATTTTGAAATAAAAAAATACTTAAAATTCTTCTTATTTGCATATTTAATCTTGTTTGTATTCAATAAATGTCAATTTATATTAATGAGGCTTTCGAAGGTCCCGGAATTTTGTGAAAAACAAAGCTAATTTCCATGCTTCATTTCACACCGATCTAGCTCTAGCGTGAATTAAGAAGGGAAAATATTTTTATCATTCATCATAGTTAACCCTTTCCAAAGCATTGTTTCTTTAAGCTTAGTTCAATAATTTATTGAACAGTAGTTTGTGTGTTGTAATATAAGGCTAAATATCAAAAGAATATAAAATAAAAATGAATTTTTTATCACCAATACCATCAAAAGTAATCTTTAGTTGTTGGTTAGGGTTACTATTGTTTTACATCTCTCTGGACAGAAGTAACAGCAGAACCCTTTTATGTTTGGTAAGTTTTATTTGCACACAGCAAATATTTGTGAACTATATCAGTTAAAAAAAAGTAATTTCTGCTTGTTTGTAAATTGCAATTTAATTATCTCGAATGAAAAAACAGACTTTTTAAATTTAAATTTTAATAAAACTCCTAAAATTTTTTTATCTAAATTATTTCATAATATTTTTTTTAAGTTTGATGTTTTAACCAAACAGTTGATATATGGATAATATTTTCTTAAGTTTTAACGGATCATTGGAAGGCGTTCAAGGTTTACATATTTATAATTTTATTTTTCAACTATTACTTTAGTATTGGGATGAATTACTTTTCAAAAATTTTAACCTTGCTAATTGATTGTAAGATTTGAAGTAATTAAAAGGAAAAAATCTAAAACTAATTTTAAAATATATTAAAATGTAAATGAAATTCTATTTTCAAAAAACTGATAATGATAAAGAAAGTTACATTTTGGCTCTGAGATCAACTGTAATAATTTCTTTATCAAAAAAAATTGGGGATATTTTTAAAACTATTCTAATACTAATATTTTACTTTATTTTGTATTGTTTAATGGAAACAATATTATATTTAAAATTTCATACTTAAAATACCTTGATATGATATTCTCATGAGTGTAATGATATCACAAAAAATAAGACCTAGAGAAATTCAATGTTAAAAACTTTATTTGCTTAGGATAATTAACTAAATAAAATTTAATTTTTCTAAGAATTTGTTTAAAATACGACAATTTAATTTTCTACTAAAAGTAGTATCCTGTTCTTAAATACTGAGTTGTTTTTAGTTTGAGAATACAATGAAAATTAAAATTGTCAGTAATATTTACACTTTGAGGATTTTTTTATTAACTTTAACCAGATACCGTAAAATCCGGTCGATCCGGAGTATAACGCGCATTTTTAACACAAAAAAATTAGATTGAGATTTAAGGGTGTGCGTTTAAGCCGGATATAAAAATGAGAGCTTTAAAAATAAAAAGTAGGATGAGCACAGAAAAAAATTAGACTTCTACATAGATCGAAATGCTGTTTATTTGAACGAAATTACATTCCTTATGAACTTGAAGGGCTGTAGTTCTAGATCTATACTATTTTTTTTCTAAAGCTTAGAATATTGCCTCGAAAATTCTATTCTGCAAAACATAAGAGCGTTGCGCATGTACATTTCAGGGTTTTTCGTAAAAAAGGAGGTGCGTGTTATACGGCGAATATACTTAAAAATTGCAGCTTGAAAGTATAGGTGCGCCGGATTTTACGGTAATTGGTTGGCCTTTAATTTTGTCTGGTACAACCGGAATGAATATACTATTAATCGGTAGTAACAAATCTCACTATTATTTATATTTTACTTATCTAGATTTAAGCCCCTTTTCAGATTTTCACATAATTCATTTGAATTGTTCAAAATATAACAAATACGAGAAATGTAGAATATTACAGAAAAACGATTTTGACATAAATCTTACTTACACCTAATAATGTGAAAAAATAGCAGGAAAACAAATATTTTTTGAAATTTCAATTCAGTTATTTTTTTTGCTTGTAAAAAAAAATATCACTTCCGAGTGCCTTATTGTTTTGTGAGTGAATTAAGAGTATATCATTTGAGTATAATAACAATTATAACACAAATATGGTACTGACATATTCCCTCCTTCAAGTGATTCAGACACCTCTACTTAAAAGAAAGAGAATTGCATAGATTATTATATTCTTTTAAGTATTATATACATTATATCCATTAGAATACAAAAACCGAACATTGAAATTAAGCTTAAAAAAAGTAAATGTTTATTTTATGAAACTTAGTTAATTCCTAAAACGGAATTTCATTTTTCTGACCTGTTATATTGATACTCATCAAGAAATGACAATTTGCATTATTTACGCAAGAATTGCTTAAAAAAAACAAAAAATACTTTGTAAGTATTGAAATGAAATGAATACCAGACACTTACTTTTTTATATTTTTTTATTTTTTTTTATTTTTCATAAAATTTAATTTTAAATAAAATAAGTAACAACAGTTTTTAAATTTTTGAGGCATTTTTAAAATTTACTACAAGGAAGTACGCCATACAAATGTCAATAGCAATCTTTCTTGATTTATTTTTTTAAAAAAAGAAACTTCTTTCTTAATTAATCAATAATTAAAAAAGTTTAATTAATTTGAATTTCTCCAATTTGAAAATTTATACGAAATTATCATTCAGTTTTTTTTAACCCACTTTTATCGCATTTTTAAGCCTTAGGTTTAATTTCCAGGTTCAAATTTTCAATCTCATCTTTTTTTAATGAATAATTTTCTTGTTTCTAAGTTAAGTCCATATTCAGTAAATATTTTTATGATTGGGTCCATCAAATTTTAAATTAGCTGACGTTTTATCTAAGCGAATGCCAAATAAATCTCTTACCAACAAAAAAATTACAATCTACTCATATTATGAAATTCATATATATATATATTCAAATTCTCGTCTCATCACAAATTCACAGTTACTAAACAAAACAAACACAGTTTCAATTTCTGATCTTGATCTCACTTTTTGCAGACGCTGAGTTCCATTCACCAGTGAGAACAAACCAGAATCGTTCCATATCTTATTAGACAACATAAAAGATAATTTGATAGCTTACAGGAAAGTTTACGCGCAGGTGTTCCACGACTTCGCTCGCTAGAAATAAAGAAGAGAATCCCAAACCTAGCAACACAGACAGGGTGTATTCTGTCCTGATTCCGAAATGGCACAGATTCATCTAAAACCAATAGTTGCCCGAAACGGTACAATAACTTACTAAACCTTCTCTTAGAAGTCAACTATTATTGCCGAAACCCCTTTTATTTTTGCTTCGATCTAGATATTCAGCTCTAGCAAGGTCACAAACGACATCAAGTCATTACCGATCTAGGTTCATTCGAAGTTTACGTGCATCTGACGATATCACGCCCTCGCATCTATGATTCGCCAGGGATGTATTAATGGTTAGGCTTAACAAAAGAACGAATTTTCGGACCTTTCTTCCTTTTCAGACCCATATTTCCCTCTTTTCAACATTAACGGGTTAAGTGTAAGCTTTTTAAATCCAGTTCTTTCAAGGTCTTCGAAGAATTGGACTTTTTTTTTTTAATGCATTTTTTTCCATTTTCGAGAAGTTCTATGAGTTCATTTTGGGAGATACGAGATAAAAAGTAAAAGAGATTGATGATACAGACGTTTAAAAATGACTGGATTTCTTTGTGTGAATAATTTTTATGGATACGGTTTTTTTACCTCTGTTTTTAATAACTTTGTAAACGTGGGTGAAAACAGTACTTTAAAAAAAAAAAAAACGCGTTCGCTTCTTTAGTTATATTTATGTAGCTAGTTATTTACGGTATGATTCTTTGCAGTTGTTCTGCAACTATTCATAAGTCATACTAACCTTGTTTTAGAACATTTGAGAGCAAAGGTTTCGACCTTACTCATAAATCTTAGAACTTCAAAATAAGTCACGATTAAAATAGCATCCATTAAGCGACTTGTTACCTCACACATATATTGAGATTTAAATAGATCTAATGTCTTGAATTTTGAGAAACTTTTCTCTTAAAAGTGTATTTGGTTAGTTATTCTGGAATCAAATTTCAGATGTAAATTGAAATTTTGTCCCTAGTTAATTCAGTATTCAGTGATTATTATTCATGGAATATTTTAAAAATAAACAATAAAAATGAATGATTTTTTTGATATTCAACACGATATTTCTGAGATACAAAGCTTAATGTGATAATTATATATAAATAACAAGTCAATTGTAAAACATAATTTTGAGATATATTTTTGATGACCTTCACTAGTTGAAAAGTGAACTCCTTAGCTTTTTAACTAAAAAAAATGAAAGACATATGAATATTAAAACTAATGAGATGATGACAATTATCATATGACGTAAATGTCAGCAATGGCGGGAACGAATATAATGGTACATTTTTAAAATCATTTGCTTGCTGAATGCAGCATATAGAATTTCGAAGGCCGTAGGCGTTTCACTGATACGCCAAATAGTGAAAGATGAATTTGATGAGTTATTTTTGCTTTTATTGGATACTTGATTATATAGACAAATTCTTTCTTATTCAACCTTGAAAGTGTGAAGATGGGCCGTAGTTGAAACAATTGGCACACCCTTTTTAGTTGTTAAATTATAATTTTAAAAATGATACTCAATTGAGATCGATTGTAATGAATACAAAAAGATCAATCGGTTTTCAAAAATGTAAAATAAAATAATTTTTTTTTCTTGATTTTGAAAAGCTGTTTATTTTGATTTATAATTTTCCAAATAGTTATTTTGATTGCTATTGTTTAGATTTTATTACCGTAAAATCCTGCGTATAAAGTGCACTTTTAACACAAAAAAATAAGATCGAAATTTAATGGAGAGCGTTATATGCCAGTTATATAAAAAGTGATAGCTTTAAAATAAAAAGAAGATTGTATGAAAAAATTTTGATTAGCACATATATATGTCGCAAGAAAATGATGAAATTAGGACTTTCATCGAATCCCTAAGGGAGATGATCAATTCACGCAAGATGTTAAAATAACGTCTCTTCGAGGTCATTTCCCTTATGTAAGTAAGTGATTTGATCAAATCCCCGAACTGTTTTAGTGAAATGATGAAATGAACAAGTCAGCCATTTTTTTTAAAGATATGGGGTTGATATTTAGGGGATCGATAGTACTACCTGTATGGTTAGGAAGAACAAGGACTCGACCCCAGGTGTCTCCTCCTCCCTGGACAGCATTTTGCCAATGCAAATCCTGACTAGTTCATTTCATCATTTCACTAAAACAGTTCAGGGTTTGATAAAATCACTTTCATCATGGAAATGACCTTGAAGAGACGTTATTTTAACATCTCCCGTCAATTGATTCTATCCCTTAGGGATGATTTGAAATCCCCCAGGAATAGGGGGGAGGCACCTGGGAGGGGATTGAGTCCTTGTACTTCCTAACCCTCAGGTAGTACTATCGATCCCCTAAATATCAACCCCATATCTTAAGAAAAAATATTGACTTGTTCATTTCATCATTTCACTAAAACAGTTCGGGGATCTGATCAAATCACTTACTTACATAAGGGAAATGACCTCGAAGAGACGTTATTTTAACATCTTGCGTGAATTGATCATCTCCCTCAGGGATTCGATGAAAGTCCTAATTTCATCATTTTCCTGCGACAAATAGAAATGCTGCATGGAAAAGAAATAACACACTTATAAACTTACAGAGTTGTAGTTCTAGAAGTAAAATATTTTTTTAAAAAGTTCGGGATAAAACCTCTAAACAAATGACTTCAAAATCAAAATATAAGAGTCTTGCATACTTGTATTCAAGGTTTCTTAAAAAAAAAAAATAGGGATGCTCATTATACGATGAATATATCTAAAATTTAAAAAATGCCGCTTGTGTGAAAGTATAGGTGCGCGTTATACGCCGGATTTTTCATTAATTAGTTTCTTTTCAGCCTTGTACTTTTTAAATATCAAACGTTTGGTATTATCCACTATGTGCATGTTTGTGCAATTTTTATTTTAATATATTCCAGTGATTTGAATTTAAATAAATTAATGAAAAATTGTGAACATTTAATAACTGAATGCAGATTTTTAGAAGTTTAATGTTTATAAATAATAATATTTTGTTATTATACAATTTTTTTTATGATTAAAGATGTTTTTAATAAATCAAAAAACACAGAGAAATTGTGTATTTGTTTCATAAGTTAAGCAATACATTAACACATATTGCCTTATTTAAAAAATATAAATTTATCTGATTTATGAATATGATTTATTAGCCTTGTGTGTTTTCTTTTTCTTTGAATATTTTATAGCTATAATTGGTCGTTATCCGTTACGTATTAAGCATCTTATAACCATTTGTAATAATTTTACAATATATATTTAAATAGTATTTCAAAGGTTTTCATTAGCAACTCGCATTTCAAAAGTTTTTGGAATTCGTAATAAATTACTATAACAACAATATAACGTTTGCTCCCCTCGTCTGTATACGCTCCTTGTTTCCAATATTATTTTGACCAATTTTTGAAATAAATTTTATGTTTAAAAATTGTTTTACTTAATAATTTTTACGATTTATGTTATATATATATTTAAGATTCTACTGACGGTTATTTTTTTTGTGAGTTGCTGAAAATTCGGTGTTTTGAAGTAGATAAGGCTTTGCATGCTAGAATAACACATTCATCAAGCTTAAACAATTTATTTTGAAAGGCTATAATTATTTTTTAATATTTTCTCAATCTGTTCCAAAAGTTAATATTTCTACTAAATAATTTTATTCCAAAAATAGAATAAATCAAGCAAATTTATCTCTAGTAGTAATCTACGAGTAAATCTCTCTCGCACAATTTTCTAATTAAGTTACTCAATATTCAGTTACTTATAATAAGTATTTCCAAAATTCAAAAAAAAGCTATATCTCTCACATAAACAGATAACTGATACACTACCATTGAATAAAAAATTGCTCAGTTGGTTATGTACCGTAAAATCCGGTGTATAACGCGCACCGCTGTAAAACGCGTACCTATACTTTCATTATGAATTTTTTAACTTATAGGTATATTCGTCGTATAACACGCACCCCTTTTTTAACGAAAATATCTAAAATATTAGTATACATTGCTTTTATGTTTTGAAGTCATTTATTCGAAGTTTTTTCCCAGACTTTTGAAAAAATAGTATACTTCTAGGACTACAATTCTTTCGGTTCGTAAGGCAAGTCGTTTCTTTTAGATAAACTGTGTTTAGATACATGCAGAACTAAAAAATTTTTTACGCTCATCTCTTTTGTTATTTTTAAGGTTATCGTTTTTACACCCGGCGTATAACGCGCACCCTTAAGTTTCGTTCTTATTTTTTGTGTTCAAAGTGCGCGTTATACGCCGGATTTTACGGTATTTGTCCTTAATGTAATTCTTAATTTCTAATTCCAACACACACTTTCCGTCCATATCTCTATAGTTAACAAAACACATATTCAATAAAATTGTTGATAAATTAATGCATGGCATTTTAATTTACTTGCGTTTCATTGCATGATACATTTAATTTGCCATAGTCAAGAGATTTTGTTTATGAAGTTAATTGAGGAAATATATCCATGGTTTTTACTTTAAGAGCAAAGCACTTCAGCGCCTGAGTGTTTCATCGTATTGAAAAGCAAAAACGTAGTTTAGAGTTCTCTAAAACAAATGAAAATGTCCAAAAGTAAACATTGAACCGTTAAGAAATATACGATTTAGAATACAAAAATGGGAATATAAAAATTACTTCAATGGGAAGTATTTATGTTCAAATGACATTAAACAATGTTTTAGTTTCCTTGAAAAGTGAGTATTACTGACTGTCATTTAAAGTTGGTGTCTTCAACCTTTCACGCTGGTGGGCCAAACTAATAAATTTACAATCAGCCGCGGGCTACATCAATAAATTCACAGTGATCCACGGGACACACGACTTTTAATAAAAAATATTTTAGTCAGGAAATTTGTATAAAAAGTGAGGTTTATTTTACAATTGATTCTAAGGGAAGAGATGATGTTTACAGATTTGTAGATAAATATATATATATTTATCTACCTATTTTCCGAAAATTTCTGAGATTTTATGCATAGTCAGATTTTTTTTTGTATTTGAAATTGTTTAAGATGCAGTGAAATTTTTTAAAAATTCGTTATTTTCAGAAATTTTTATCTCAAGTGGATATCAAAAACATCAGTGAAATGTTTTAAATATCAAGAATAACAGTAAAAAGGGTGTCTTTTTATGACAAAATGCAGACAATGCAATTTTTTTTTTTTTTTTGAAATTGCCTCAAATTCAAATGAGGGGTCTCTAAAATGCCATCAACGGGTTATTCTTAGCCCACGGGCCCCGGGTTTGAAGACCCCTAAATTTAAGAAATACAATTAAAAAGATAAAAAAAAAAATGGTTGATTTGAAAACAATATTTTCTAAAAGAAAAAGAAAAACATATACCAGAAAACTCAATATATTCAGAGCTAATAATTAGTAAATAATTTTACACAAATATCAAAAAACAAACAAACAAAAATTATAAGCATTCTTGATAAAGCAATTCTCATATAGGTTATTGCAAACAATAAGCATACTCATTTCATTTTTTGTTTCTTTTTAAGACCATGCATGATTTTATCCTTTTTTTGTTAACCGTCTCATCTGCAACAATTATTATTTATTTTAATAAAAGTGCAGGAATAAATATATCAAATTGGCCTGTTTAATGGATTGTTAATTTTTTGTTTGAAATTGTTAAGATTTTCCGGCCAAAAAACTCGATGCGCGTAATTCAGATATTTAAAGAGTGATTAAAAGTTGTATTAACTTCGCACTATAAGGCAACACAAAGACTATTGGTGACGTACCTTGTAATTTTGACTCTTCAAGTGACGAGGACAATACCTGAGTACGCAGCCCTCGCTCCAAACTTCCACACCACGCCAACGAGAGGACTTTGAACGTGGCAGATTTAACGTGCATTAGCTCCCTCTATATAGCGAGTCTTCAGTGGAACCAAACATATTTACAGAAGCATTAATTTTATTTCGTTTACTATTTTTATAAATATTTGCTCAGCATTTGGGAGAACACATATTACGCAGAAACAGATTTCAGATTAATTCGTATTCAAGAAGTAATATGCGGCTAAAAAAATGGCTTAAGGGTACCACAGGACATGCTCGAAAGAGTAAAATGCTAAAATTAAGACTCTTTGTTTATGGTATACATAACTTTAAAAATTTCCAGTGGATCTTAAATTTTTTTTTGTGATCTTAATAAAGATATTTTAACCATTCTGTAAAAAAAATAATTTTTTGGTTAAATTTTTTTCCTGTTTAATTTAAGTTGTACATCATATTTGAGATCTCATACGACATGTGCTTATGTTTAGGTACTATATTTTTAAAAAAGTATCTCTTAAATATGTAAAATATTTTGTTGCATATGTATAAAACAATACGCAAAATAGAGTAAACACAATTTTTCAGTAAAATATTAAAATAGTTTCTTTGAAAAAAATTATAAAACTTTGTAATATTTTGAAAATTTTTATTTTCTTTTTTTCTCTTTTTCATACATAAAAATATTTAAAAAAAAAAAAAAAAAACTATGTTCTACTTCGACTGAAAAAATAGATTCACTACTTGCACAGGTATCCTGTATAAAAGTATAAAAAATTTTGGAATCCTATAGTGCAAATAGTTTTTTTTTTAAAGTGTGCTTAAAAGTAACAAATTAAGCTTTGGAGAAAAAGTGAAAAAACTTAACATTTATAAGCGTTAGTTTACTATTTTGTCAATTACTATTTTCATAATTTAAGGTTATTTTATCAACGAACACAAAAAAGTGAAATACATTTTAGATTCAAAAAATATGCACTATGTTTTAATACTAAAATTGAAAAATCGATTTTTTGAATGTGTATGATATTTACTGGTTCACTTAAAATAACTAATTTTGATTTGAACTATTATAATATAATGTTTTAATTGCACAATAACGAGACTAACATTTTTCCTTTGTTAGGTAACTTTAGTTTTACTCTAATAAAACAAAATTTTCAATTTGGCTATACATCTTTTCCCTCATCATCTTTCACTCCAAAGAGAATTGCCCAATTATAAATCGCTTTTTATATCAATAATGCGTGGTCGTTTCTCTACAGGTGGACCTTGTGGAATACTTCACTCGAAAGTTAAGTAGACGAGTAAGGACTTTTCTCGACACTTGTACAAAGCCGCCTCACACATCGGGACGAAATATTATTTTTCCAGACCCCACAACAGACTCTAGTAACCGGTTGATCTTAAGCCTTTTTTTAAGCAAAACAATGTCGAATGTCCTCCTTTTGCTCTGGGACTTGTTGGTACACAATGGAATAAAGAAAAACCGTCTGTTAGACTATCTCTTTTGGCGTGGTTAAGTTTTCAGCACTTAATGCAAGCGCCTAGCCTTGAGGATAGTATGCTTGCTCAGTATTTGTATGCAGACGGAATGAACATGTGAGTCCCCCCTTCCCTTCAAGGTAATCTTCTGGGATTTTCTTTGTTCGGCTCGCACGTGTTTGAGACAGTGGATTACGCGTGAAATAACCACCCGCTGAAAGTGATCTAGTGGACAAATTTAGTGCTCGATTCTTACTTCCCAGATGGTAAAACTGATTCTGAATTAATTAGATCTTTTATTCGAGAAAGGCTTAGTGGATCTTTTCATATTCATATTTAGTCTTGTATTTTCTTAATTGGCATTATTAGTCTAAAGAAGGGGAATCAATCAAATATGTTGACTGCGAAATTTTAAATATGCATATGACCTTTTGTTTAACAAGTAAAAAAAAAAGAAAAAAATTTAAGTCAATTCCTACAAAGGTCAACAAAGGAAATTTTTATTTCAGTCACTTTTTATTAAAAAGTTACAATTAATATAAATATGTTTATACATATGACATAATCACAATATTAAGTGACAAAATAGAAAGCGACTTTCTACTTTCCTTTCTATAAATTGTGTTGGACTATTTTTTGTGTTTGTTTGTGTTACTATTTATTCATTCATTAAATTTAATTGTTCTAATAAAATAGTATAGTAAAAAAGAAATCACATTCTCTCAGAAATTAGGCCATCCGAGCTGGGATTCGAAATCACAACCTTTGGATCTGAAATCCAACGCGCTATCCATTGTGCTACTGGAACACAACGAATGGTTTTCCTTTCTACATATGCTGTTGGACTATTATTTTCGTTTCTTACTATTTATTCATTTTTTTTTATTTAATTAATGAATCAATATTTGGAAAAACTGTATCAACATCAAGTGTCATCCACTACAAGTTTAAAAAATTGTATTTGAACTTGAATAAATGAATTGAAAGTATTTTATTTAACAATTGAAAATTTGAACAAGATATATATATATCAAACTTATTTTTCGATAAGAAATCAAACTTATTTTTCTTTCATTTATATCTTTAAGCAAAATGTAAGAATTTATTTATTAAAATGGTCGAGAGAGAAATGTAGAGAAAACTAAACTCTTAAAGATTTTTTTCGTGATCGAATTAACATATTACGACTCAACTTTAAATATTTAATGGCCTCAAATATTCTGCTACTTGAATTATAAAATTTTCAGAGAGATTCAGTAAGAGAGAGCCAATACTGTTTACTGCACGTATTTAATTATACATGAGTTACAATATTATATTTGATTTTTTACAATATTGAAACAAGTACATGGGCAGTTGTTCTTAGTTTGGTAAAGATGCATTATTTTTCCTCGTATTCTTCATTCCATTGATTTTATGTATCAAGGTTATTTAATCACACACACACACAAATCCATGCGTTATTATTTACATTCCTGTAGGTATTTTTTATACATGTTTTTTTTTAAGTAATGCATTTGTTTTCAACATAAGGAATAATATAATGATTTTCTTTCAGAATTATTTAATCTAAAAAGAGCCTACAAGTTATTTTGATCAGAATAATTGTACGCAACATGCATATCAATCATCTTACGTATATTAATTAAAACTGCAACCGGTAAGAAGAAAGAAAAATAGACAGCAGTACATACTTATAGAAAAGTAAACAAAAGAAAAACAGATAAGAAATATATATATTTATATATATATAAAACCAGTTTTGGAAAAAAAGTTGATAAATGAAAAAAAAATTCCAGTTTTAATTATATACTCGCAAATCATAAAATACACATTTAGTGACAGCAATGTTTTTTACTAATTAAAATTACAATTGAAATCATATTTGTTAATAATCAAATTAAAATCATAAAAATTTTCACAAATATTTATTCAAATTAATTTTTATAGAAGTTTTAATAATTCCAAAGCACTTAAAACTTGGAGAACAAGACAGTTTTAATTTTGAAATTTTTTAAATATTTTTTGAAAGCTTACGTGTTTCTGCAATACGAATGATAATTCTAGGAAAAATTTATCTGTACATATTTTTTTTTAATTTCATAAATGAACAAATCGGAATAGCTTTTAATTTTTTTTAAGAGAACATTTTAAATATAAAACAAATTGAATTTTGTTCATTTTAGGGTGTTTCGTTTTCTAGCTATAAATTATATTTAAAAAAATAGCTGATTAAATATGAGCTCTATTTTCTGTTTCATTTTGTTCCGGGGGGATGTCATTTTCAGATACAGTTTTCCTGGTGTGTCAAAATTTGAAAAAGGTAAAGTTTAGGGCATTTGCTCTAAAATTCTTCTTTAAATGTTCATCATCATATTTATCGTGTTCTAATATCTGTATATTTGTATATTTCCTTCGAATTGAACGTATAATTAGAAACATTCTTTAGTGATTATGAAATTTTTGTTCCGATGATTAATACTTTAAAACAAATAAAAAAAATTATAAGTCAGTTTCAGTAAATAATAAATTTATAAAATCGAATTAATCGATGAGAAAAAGCATATACCGTAAAATCCGGCGTATAACGCGCACTTTCAACACCAAAAATAAGATCGAAACTTAAGGGTGCGCGTTATACGTCAGGTATAAAAACGATAGCTTTAAAAATAACAAAAAGGATCAGCATAAAAAAAATTTACTTCTGGATGTATCGAAACACTTTTTATTTAAAGGAAACGACTTGCCTTGTGAACAAAAAGAGTTGTAATTATAGAAATATACCATTTTTTCAAAAGTCTGGGATAATACCTCGAATAAATGACTTCAAAACATAAAAACAATGTATACTAATATTTCAAATTTCTTCATTGAAAAGGAGATGAGCGTTATACGGCGGACATACCTAAAAATTTAAAAATTCAGCTTGAAAGTATAGGTGCGCGTTATACGCCGGATTTTACGGTAGTTAAAAATGATGATTAATCTGGATATAAATTATGATGTTAAATATTGACGCGATCATTTTCACGGGTTAGAAAAATGCCACAGAATAAAAATTTAGAGAACTTAATTATTATTTCATTTTTGCTATCAATTAGAGATAACAGCAAGATAAGAACTACAGAAGAATGAAATGCTGTCATCAAACTACTGTCTGATAATCAAAAGGTTTTACGTCATAGAAGAGAAAAATGAAAGGATGTATATAGAAAAATTCGAGGTAGTGTTTTCATAAATCTAAGAAGTCGGTTTTAAAAAGTTTCAGTATTATTCAAAACTCATAAACTCGATACATAAATGGAACATGAAAGTGACTCAGATGGGTGGAGTTTGCAAATCAAGTCACAATAAGAATTGAGTAAGACTTAATTAACTTACACTCAAAATTAAATTTCTGAGCGGAAAAGCTTTTCATCGTTCAAATTTTAATTTAGGAAATTTTTCAAATACAACAATAGTATAAAAAAAATTAAGTCAATTCCTACTTAGGTCAACAAAGAAAAAAATTATTTTATATAGTTACTTTTATTAAATAATTACAATTAATAATAAATAAGTATATATATATGACATAAGCGCAATATTAAATGACAAAATAGAAAGCGATTTTCTTTGCAATTTTCCATTTTCGTTTCTATATATGTTGTTGAACTATTATTTTTTGTTTGTTACTATTTATTCATTTTTTAATTTAATGATTGGATTGATATTTGAAAAAAAACTGTATTAACATCTAGTGTCATCCACTACAAGTTTAAAAAAATGTATTTGAACTTTATTGGATGAACAAAAAGTATTTTATTAACGATTCAAAATTTGAACAAGATATATATATATATATATATATATACATAAACAAATAAATTATATAAGGAGAGAGTGAACTGATAGTAGGAATTGAATAAAAAAGTGAACTAAAGAAAATAATTTTATAAATAAAAGGCTGTTCTGATGAAAAAAAAAGACACATTTTACCTAATTTCCGTCATTTGTTTCAAATGATTCAAGACCTGAATTATTTCAATCTCTCTCGATAAGACCCATTTGACTTTTTTCAGTGTTTTAGAATAGGGGCTCTGAATAATAAAGTTTTCCAGAACAAATCTCTTACCTAAGTGATAATTTCATAACGTAACCGACTAACCCTACGAAACTTTCCAAGCCGTGGAAATTACAGTTTTCCTTTCGTGTTTGTTATCTATACAGTAGCAAAACACAGCACCACCAACAAAAAGATCACGTGACAGAAGAGTGAAAAATTAGTAGGCCAGGGGCTCAGAGTTCGACCTGAAAGTCTACCTTGGTGACTAGGTGAATAAGGCAAAACACGAGGGTGAAAAGGAATGTATGAAGATTCCAAAACAAAAGTAAAACGTTGCAAAAAAGCGTTCTCAGGTCAAGCACGTTCCCTCCCGAGTTTTGTTTCCAGCTTTCCATCTAAGCAAATATCTTAATTTCCGCATTCTAAAGAGAACTATCTTGCAGATTTGTGAATTATAAACTGTAGGATGTTTGAGGAATTCACACGTTTCATTTTTTTATTTTAATGTCTGCATTAAGATTCGTTTTGAAGTGAGATATTAAAAGGAAAATTCTTTTGGGGGAAAAAAGTAGAACGTTGTGCATCGTTATTATTTTTCCATCCATTTGGCATAATTTTATACACTATAAGGCGCCAACTGAATCGTGCAAGCGTTTAGATTGCGTTTATTTGTTTACTGATAGCATCTTTTATGTTCTGTTAGAACAGTGTCTTTTATATTTTTGAAGATTCAAAAACTCATAAAATAGATTGTTTCACGCCCTGATAAATTCGGTTTGTTCTTCAATTTTCAATAAAAATAAAGCAATTTGGGTGATATATGAAAATTCAAATTTGACGTATGGAAAGAGTTGTGTTCGAAATTTAATGAGATCCAAATAATATTAAGAAAAGAGAAGAACAGCAGTACGCTCTTTCTTGATTCCGGTTTTCCCCATGTTTCATTCGAACTGAAAGAACAAACCAGGCTCTAAAATTAGAACGATTGAAAAGTGCTCTTTTTTTATTTCAAATTAATGAATCGTTCAATAAAAGAACATAGCACTTAATATATTATTTAAAATAGAATGATGAAAATGTGATGGACCACAAACTTCAACAGAAGCAATTATCAATATTAGAACGTAACAATGAATAATAATAGTATTTCAACTAAAAAGAATTCACTTATAATTTAAAAAAATGTTTATAGGCATAATTGTTCAAAATTATATCACTGGTGGATTTCATAAAAAGGAAAAATAATTAAATATATTTTCACCTTTCAGGAAAAATAAATACTTCAAAAATACATTTTATAACAACTTTGATCGACATTACTTCTAAATACTGTCCAAATTAAAGCGCAAATCTATGAAAAAGCTACTGTAATATATGCTTAAAACTATAAAAATAAAAAAAGTCAAATCAAGTAAATCAAAATCTAGTAAATCAAAAATCTAGTAAATCTAGTAAAAATCTAATAATCTAGTAAATCAAAAGACTTACTACACGTAAAAGCAAAAGCAGAACTAATTAATCAGAAATGTAAAGCATAAGGAACTTGAGTAATTTTTAAATTCTTTTTCAATGCACAAGTAAATATTGTGAAAAGTAATAATCTGATTAAAGGAGAAAACCATAGAATTATTTTATCTGTATTATAAATCAAAATGTGATGGCTGTTACATAATTTTAATCATCAGTTTGTAAATATTTTGTTAATAGATTTTGTAAAAATCAATTTTAACAAGTTAAGGAAAAATTTTCGCTTAATTTAAATACTTTTGAAATTTTAAGAGGTTTTCTATTAATATCGTTCGAAAAAGGTATTTTATTTAATGTTTCGACATTGAATTTCATTAATAATTATTCAATAAAGAGGTTAAAGAAAATCACATAAATTTCTCAACTTTTTTTTAAAATTAAAATGCTTAGTAAGTTTTGAAATTTATATAACCTGATTGGAATAAATAACTATATAATTGAATAAAATTATCAATCCATTTGCTGACACGTGTTTATAGTAAGTACTTATGTTTGTAATATAATAAAAAAAATATTCAACTTTTATTGGTTTTTGTTAATATCATAAATAGTCAGAAGA
>BMAV01001303.1:306972-345305 GCA_019973955.1 Trichonephila inaurata madagascariensis | reverse complement strand
ATTTCTTAGAAACACAGTAAGGAAAGCTTGTAAACACAAAATTTCTTATAAATCTTCAATGTTTTTATTTTATGTTTAAATAAATATTACAGTTTTTTCATAAAGGACATCCACATTTGGATTTAATAATTTAGTTTTTAGAATAAAGGGTGTAAAATAGTTTTATAAATATTTGACAAAGAATCAATTGGAATATTACGTTTAAAAGAAAATCTATAATTTTTATATAACATTTTTCTTTTTCTTGTCTTTCTTTATTCAGTTCCAGGTAATTATATTTTGTCATTATTAACTACTTTATTTTTACATCCAAACAAAATATACATATATCATATTTTAATCAATTCATTCAAATTTCATTTATATAGGAGAATCGTATCAAAGGGAGAAACTAATAGCACATCATTAAAATTTCTTTTGAATCATTTGCGTAGCAAAGAGGTATCAAAATGATTATCGTCTACATCTGTACCACTTAATCTCATCAATTCAAGTAACATTAGATATCTGAACATTTTACAATAAAAAGTATATCAAAATAATGATACTGAAAACGATTTTCTGTGTATTATCTACATATATAACCTTGATAATGACATACATTTTAATGGTTTAAACAGTAAGATTCATTCATGCGAGAAGTATAACATAGCTGCATGGAATTCAGCAAAAATTTTTTTTATCGAACCTTGAATGATTGCAGTTTTGTTAAATCCTTTAGTAAATTTACAAATTCCTTATTTTTTTTGGTTGAAATAATCTTTTAAAAATGATTGTATTATGTTTCACACTTGAATTTGCATTTGTTATTGAGAATATTCTAAGATCTGAAGGAATTATTTCCTATTTTTCCAGATATCATGCTATTTGCTTATTCCGACTGCTTATGAGATAACTTTTACGCAGTCTGATTTCTTTTAGTTTTAATGTGTTAAATTCTTTTAAAAACTAAACACATTTTCGAGAAATATACTTTAGATTTTTCTTATGAATTAATAAATATTCTATGTGTAAAGTTCCAAGAGATCAATAATCATAGGGTTATAGCGTTTTTCTCACGCTTGAAATTTTGAATTATAGAATTTAAAAATATTTTTTTTATCAATTCAATTAATTTTAATTTGATGTTATGATTTCGGGGTTATTTTTTGTAATCATATCTATTAAAAAGTTGCTGAAAAGAAGTTTTAATTAGCTAATACATTAATTAGCTGAAAACATTTCATAATTTATTTAATACTGATTTAAACTTCAAATTAGTTCCGGGAAATGTATTAGAGATTGCAAAGATACTTTTTTTATTATTATTTGTTGGAGAATTGCCCAGTAATTATTATGAGAATATTTATTGTTTTCTATAAAATTTATACCTTTTTGAAATTTTTTATTTTAATTTAAAAATTAATTGTAAAATTTTTATATAAGAATAATAAAAAGAGGATGAATTAACACTGTAAAATATCAATCGTGAGGTAAAATGTAGATACTATAAAAACCAGCATGAAATCTAAGTTATTTTTTACATTTTTCAATTTTCGTATGTTAAAAATAATAACAATTTTACGTTATATGCTTGCAAAATAAATAATAGACAATATCGATTTACGATTGACTGATACAAATCACAAGTAAAAATTCTGTTTGGAAAATAAGTATATGTTTCATCATATGAATTTGTTACATTACCCATTACTTGTGGATAAAATTTTATTGATGCTCCCTAGAATCCGATTAATGCATTTTCAAGTAACATTCTCCCGTACGAGTTGTATGCATCTCAAAGAGCAGAATACATAGAGGTTGTTTTTTTTTTCAAATTAATTCTGATTTAAAAGCAAAGAGCACCAAATTTTTAATTTGACAAACATTAAATATTTAAACAAATTTGAAGCAATTTTATTCCACACACACAGAAAAAAGTAAGGCACAGAACGGTGATTCTCAACCACTGTGCAGCGGCACTTTTGTGTGCCGCCAAATTTATTTTAAATCATTAATTATACAATGAGAAAAAAAAAATAAAATCCGGAACCGAATCATTCGGCCGTTTTAAGGAAATAAACTAAGAGTATTTGTGTATATTTATCCTTATTCGTTCGTGGACAGATGGAAGTGCATTATAGATAAATAAACCTTTTTTAAACTTATTTTATTGTTAGTGTGCCGCCAAATTTCAAAATTATTAAGAGGTCTCAGGGGTGTTCAATTTCTCTAGAGGTCTGAAAATATAAACAATTTTCAAACAGGTATAATTCTTTTAAATTTAAATTAAATAATTCAAATCTCTTACACATTATTTATCAAGGAATGGGGCTTCAGAAAAGTATAAAATGTTTAAAATATAATCATATTTTTTTTAATTATAAGCATATGAAAATAAGAAACTTTTCTATAAGAAATATTTATTAAGTTTTACGTCACGCATGCTATTTTCTAAAATAGAAGCTTTAATTATATACTAGCTATAAGTTGATTTATAAAGTTAAATGTATTCTTATTACACTGTAGCTATTTTTATATAAATACAGTAATAACTTACATATTTTAATAAATAAAAAAAAATACATTTTAAAAAAATATTTAAGAAAATGTAATATTTTACAAATATTTTGAAATACAAAACATATATAATGCTAAAATCAGGTGGTAGGGTTTAAAGAGTATGATGCATTTTATAATTCTATGAAGTTTTATATACCAGAGGCTACTATTTTAGAAAACAGCGTGCACAAAGCAAAAATATTTATTATAGAATTTTCATATACTTATGTGTGATTTTTAAAATTATTATTATATTTTAAACATTTTATACTTTTCTGAAGCCCCATTTTTTATAAATGTGTAAAAGATTCGAATAATTTAATTTAAATTTAAAAGAATTATACCTGTTTGAAAATTGTTTATATTTTTAGACCTCTAGAGAAATTTAACACCCCTGAGACCCTTAAATGTGTACCACAACAACAACAACAAAAAAGTTAAGAACCACTGACATAGAACATACATTATACTTACATGCAGAGAAATATTTTGTAGTGTGAAATTGTTCTGCGAAAAATACCACACTTTTAAGGCAGTGGTCCCCAAACCCGGGACCCCACAAGGAAGATTAATTATTTCTATTTTATTTGCTGTGGTGCATTTCTTTTGCGTTTGTTATCACGACTTTTTATGGAAGTCATTTTATATACTATGTTAAATCCCTTTATATTCATTCTCCTGGTGAAACTGTATTTTCGTCTGAAGTCATGTTTAAATGCAACTAAATCAAAATTATTAAATCAAAACAATCTAAAATATAAGCAATCAGTGTCTCTCCGTTCAGCAGGGGGGACAATAAAATTATCAAACGCTGACCGGTCGGCGGCGATAGAAAGGTTGGAGAGCACTGGTTTAAGGCAATATTCTCAACAATAATTTTTAAAGAAACTAAAAAAAGTAAAAATTATATTTATTTCTTAATGTATTTCACCGCTATTTATAAAATCGTTCAAATAATTATGCATTTTATATTAATCACAAATGGCGATAAAAAATCTACCTGTTCCAATTACAACAAAAGACTAACTTCACATGAATAACATCATTATAAAATAATGTTGATTATAACTAGTCATGGACATGTGGAATAAAATTTATTTTTATATCAATATTTTTCTGAAGAATTGAAAATGTTAGACGGCACAAATTTGGCAAATTCGGTTTCCTAACGCAAAGAGATCACTCAGGAACTAGTTGTAGCAAATTTTAATTGCAGT
Organism: Trichonephila inaurata madagascariensis; assembly: GCA_019973955.1. NCBI lineage: Eukaryota > Metazoa > Arthropoda > Arachnida > Araneae > Nephilidae > Trichonephila > Trichonephila inaurata. The sequence goes on along the minus strand of BMAV01001303.1, from coordinate 341,547 downwards.
TAGCAATCTTTGTGGAATGAATACATTGAAACCATGATTCGTGAACAAATGACAACTGCCAATAAAGAAGATATTCGGTTGTTGAGCAGCATGTAAGGTTAACGTATCCATTTCGTAATTCAAATTGTTTGTGATGAATAGTACATTGAAACATGCTTTTCCGTTTGGCTTTTTGATTTAAGTTCAAGGCAATCAGTAGTTCACTCTGAAGGCAAAACAGAGTTTATGCAACATATATGACAAAGACTGAACGAACAAAAACTTCATGTTATCAATGAGTGAATATTGGGCATAAAACATTGCCTTGAATCTCGCTTTTTTTGCATCCCATTAAAAATGTCGATTAGCTTTCAACGCATGCCAAAGGATCACTCGGAAAGTTATTGCGTACACCCTCTTTTTTTCTGTTTGTTGTTTTCTTTTTAGACAAGCTTCTATAGAAACGTTTGTGTTTTGAAGTATTTTTTAATATAAAAATATTTCGAGTATTTTTTTTTAGTTTTTTGAAATAAGCTATTGTTGTAAAAATAAAAGAAAGAATAATAAGTATGTTTTGCTTTAAATTATTACCTTCGATCGCACATTCAAGGGCATAAAAATCTCATTTTTTTCCATAGGATTTTTTCTACTTGAAATTGAGTACGTTTTTTAAATATATTTTAAAACAATAATTTTTACAAGTCATTCAATATTGATTGATTGATTAAACTCGATTCTTAATACATGTTCTGAGTTCATGATATAATTCGACATTAACGTCTTGTATTATTGCTATTATTTAAAATTATCGTGTTACGCTTTGAGGCTCAGAAGCTGTTTTATTGTCATTGAACTAAAAATTTACTTCAAACGGCTCTCTTCTGGAATTTACATCGTTCTAGGTATATTAATAAATAAAAATTTAATTCTTTAAATTCTTAAAATTAAGTTAAATCTTAAAAAATTATTAATTAAAAGAGATGCGAAAATTTGTTAGATTATAAATAAATTCTTTGCACACAATTTTTTTTAAATTATAAGCATCAATCATACAAAATTTCCAACAAATCAGAGATTGAGAGAAGAATAAATACTTTGACAGTGGCGTAAAGGAGAACATTTGGACCCCCCTGCAGAGTCAGGTTTGGGGGCCCCCAATTGGATTTTGCAAGGAGTAGGTACTTGGCGGCAGTCAGGCTTTGAGCCCTCCCCCCTCCTGCGATGCAGGGGTGTACGTTACGCTACTGTAATTAGATAATTTAACTGCATCAATCATGACCTTGTTGCATTTGTAAATAAAAAAAAGTATTGTAGAAAGTTGTCAAGGCTGGATTGTAGCTTAATATTTTTATGTAAATTATACAAGATAAATACTTACAAATATTAAAATTTTCTCATATCCAAAAGGGGTATTTATTGTACTTGTGAAAATACCAATGACTTTTTTAAGTGAAAAAGTACAACAAATTCAAATATAAAATTCAAATTCAACTACAAAATTTCGTTCTAATTTCAAATGCCACTTTTTTTCTTTTTATGTTCTTTTTAAATAACTGATTTCTTGTTTTAACTTAATTAATAATTATTATTTTGATCGCAGATTTCAACTTCTTTCAGATTAAAACCTGCTTTTCCATTATGCTTTATTTCTATAGATCAATAAATTGGAATATTCAAAGAAATCCACTATAAAAAAAATTTCAGCGTATCTTTAGATATATACGTGAGACAGATTTCTTTTTACGCCAGACTCTAAAATAACACGAGAGCTACTAGCAACTGACCTCGTACATTTGGATCATGGCCAAGTTACGAGGATGACACCTGAGCTAGCATCCCCTCTACAAACTACCCCACCACGCCAACGTGAAGAGTTTGATCTTGACAGATTAAACGTGTATCAGCCTACTCTACACTGTGGGTCTTAGGGGGCACCAAGACTCGAACCCGCAGTGACACGCCTGCCCCTAGTTCGGGATCATAACCACCAGGCTATTGAGGCTATATACACATATTCTTAAAGAATTTAAGGAACCCGGTTTTTAGATAGAAAACTGTATCACTTATATACATTTCCATTTTATTTCCTTCGAATAAAAAAAGTATTCACGATTTGTTCTATATAATTTTAAGCAGTTTAAAATCCGAAAGAAAATACGAAAAAAGGACAAAATCTGGTGCATAGGATCGTAAATGGTGACTAATATGGGTGGAACGATTCCAGTTCTCTGAAAACTAATTTTCATTGGCTTCATAGCATGCTAGTTATTTTATTTATTAATATTAAGTGTGACTGTTGAAGTATATTGAGCAATGCAATTGCTTTCAAAGGCAAGCTTACTTGATGAAAAGCATTAAAAAATCTTATTTACAAAATAACCCGCACCTTTTCGTATTATTTATCACACCCATAATCAATAGGACTATGATTCATAGAGAAAAAAAATATTTTCCTAATGATATGCATTGCCATTAACTTCAAGGTAATTTTTGAAGTCTTTCAACTTTTATTTTTCAGAACTTCTTGTAAGACATTTGTTTGCAACTGCGGTTGTAAGCACTAAAGAAGTTTAAAAAATAGTTATTATTATTTTTAATACTATAATTCAAAATGAAGTATTCGTACCAAACATCAGTATTAATATTGCTTTGAAATGCATCGAAAAATAATAAATTTCGTCGAAATTTCGATATAAGTAATATTTAATTTACCGTTATTGTTAAATAATTCTTTTTGACGAAACATAAATTATTATATTAATTAAGAATTTTGATGAAAGGAACTAATTATCATATCTAACAATGCGTAACTGTTTTGAACGCTGCCATAAAATTTGAATTAGAACTTCCTTCTTTTCATGCTATAACTCTTCAAATAATTTCAGTGCGAAAGCTCATTTAATGTTTTATTGTACTAAAACACCCTTTTTACACATCATACTTTTATTGGCACAAATTGTTTTAAAAATCACACCCACATTTTATGAACATGCGTATTTGACTAAGTAGAACTAGTGTTGAAAATTTCTTGCCTCTTAGGAAATATATTTTCTTGTGCAGAAAGCGTTATTTAGGTAAATATACAATACATTTTAGATTCCTTAATTAAATCACATATAAGATCCCATTTTGGAATTTTGTAAGAATCAACAAAAATTTAATGTTGTGAATAAGGCTTATAACTAATTTAAGATTATAAAGCAGCTCTAATTCAGTTGTAAGAAATAAAATATATAGGTTAATAATAGGTTAATAATAAAATAATAGGTTTCGAAATACATTGTTATTCGTGTCACACAGTATCAGATTTATATTAACTTATCAGTGTATTAATATCAGTATTATAAGAGAATAATTTTAGTGTATAATATTTTTAGTGTAAAAATACCAGAAATATAATTATCAGCATCAAATTTTATTCATGAATACTCAAATATTTTATTTCATTACATATACAGGGAAATTCGGTTAACATGAAACTGAGGGGGATTGAAATATTTTTTTGTGTTAAAAGATATTGTGAAAAAAGCTCTTATATTCAACAAAGTTAAGTTTATTGGAGTACATTTTATTTTCATAGATATTCATATATATTCATGTATTTCATAAAAATCAATGAAACAAAAACATTCACAAGAACTTAATGAAATTTAATACAAAACTTTCAAGTTTTTTGAAAAGTAAAACATTAATTGAGTTTTTAGAAAATACTTTCATATTTTTTCTTTGCATTGTCCTTTTAGCATCAAACTGTTAACGAATTGTTCAATGTCGTCCATTTTGTTATTCATTTCACCATTGGAATGTGCGTCTAAATAACTGCTCATACTTTTCATGATATTCCTCATCTCGGATGATGTGGGAACAGGAGCTGCATTTATTCTTTCCATTTTTTCGTTGTCGGAATCTGCATCAATGATATTTTTTTTTAACTCTTTGAACAAACTACAAAATGTCTTAGTCCGCAATAAAATTGGGGCTGTATACGCATTATTATAACTTTCTAAGACATTCCTTTTAAATCACGCTTGTGCTGCTGATGTTTTCCGTATTTTGCTCATTCCCAGAAGTGAATAGTTAGAAGAGGGAGGTGCCAGCTCAGGTGTCGTCCACGTCACTTGACCATGGTTCAAAATTGAGTGGTCCGTCGCCAAAAGCCCTCGTGTAGCTGAACAGTGAGACCTTAATATTCACTCACTCACTCTCCCAGAAGGGAAGTATTTTCATGTTAAGAGATTTTCGTGTTGTGTAAAAAGGAAAAAAGTATTTCGTCTTAAACGTTTTCGCGTTAAACGTATATCACTGTAATAATTATTACATTTTCTTTAAAAAGTTTTCCAAAATTTAGGCAGGGAATTTGATTCATAATGTATTATTCTTTATTGAATTTTATGTATATTGTTTTTCGTGTTAGTATAAATTCATTTAAACCTATATTCTTTACATCTCAGCATTTTTAGTAGGATCATATGTACTGCAAACATTTTCATTCCTTTGAAGTTTGATTTCAAAAGGAAATTATTCAGAGTCGCCTTAAAAATTGCTTAAGGTATCCGACTACCCTAAAATCATGATTACTTTTAAAAAATTGACAAATTTTTTTTGTGATTTTATTTTATAGGCCATCGTATTTGCTTTATAAAAATACCAAGTTTATTATTTTCCCTTCACTAGAACAAAAACTAGAAGTGTTTTAGTAAAAGCACATGCCATAACTTTAGATAACATGTCAAACTTTAAAATGCGTTTTACTCGAAATGTGTTCTTTTCGAAGAGTTCAAACGGGGACAGTGATTGCTCAAAAAGTTTTTAAAATTATTTGCTGCAATTTTGTGTGTATGTTCTGTATAACATTAGAAGTGTTTTAACCTTCAGATTTATCAATCACTGTTTTATTACAAAATTTACAGTTCTTTATGTGAATATAATCACTGTTTTTTTTTTAAAGCAATTTCATATAACAGCTAAGATAAAGTGCTCTAGTTTTTGTAAAAATTAAATATTTCTTATCCTGAAAGTCATTTCAAAAATAAATAGTGAAATAATACATCAAAACACACTGAAAAATTAAGAATTGGTTCATTTACAGTTTGTACAGATGAGGCCCCGTTTATGTAATTTTTTGTCAGTTTTTACCCATTTTTTTCCATTTTAGGAGCAATAATTTTTTTTCTCTTCTTAATTTTAGCCTTTTTTTTCTTAAAATGTACTAAATAAATCTAAAAACCACAAAAAAATCTCCATATCTCCATATTTTTTTTAAAAGTTATCGCAAGTAGTCGGATACCTTAAGCGTTTCTGTGCAATTACATTAGTGTATTTGAATAGAGCTTTAGAGTAGAAGTACTACACAACATATTTTTAAAAATAATGTTTTTGTGTCTATCACTGAAAACCCAATGAACAAAATGTGAATTACATTTATAAGCCTTTTAGCAATGATATACGAATTTCTACCTTTACTCGGAAAAAATTTCTAAATGTGCCCCCGTTAAAAATTATTATTATAGCCTCATAAAAAAGCAACACGCACAATCTAACCCTTTTCGTTTTTATATAATAATGAATGCAATGCGGTACATGTATACGATCGCATGCAATATGTTTGTAATCATCAAAATCTTCGTAAGAAATAAATTTAAAATTTGGAACAAATATTTGTAAAAAAAATATTCTGCAAGTTTTATATTTTTATTAACAGATTTAGTCATTATTTAATTAAAAAATTTAAAGAAATTCTCCATTCCATAATTGAGTTTTTTGAATGATTAAACTTTCCTTTTTAATTTTGAGGGTTTGATGTTTAAAGGACTATGTTAGGAACCGTGATTTTTTGAAAAAAAGCGTTTAAATTTTTTTTTATATATTTAGTGTCATTTAAATTAGAATACACGTATAAAGTTACTTTAAGAATATTATTAAAAGAAAACATATTTAAATGCATCCTTTGGACAAAAATGAAAAAAAAAAAATGACACATTTAAAATTTTTTTTTATGGAAAATGCATCTATAATAACATTTTGCTCATATATAGCTAAAACTTCGTTACAGGGCATAAAGTAATATTTTTAAGATATGTAACTTTGGAATGAATTTATTCATACTTTATAATATATCAGAATAGAGAAATTTTAACAAAAAACATCCGTTATTATTTCAGTAGATCATAACTGAAAATAATGGGGATTTTTCAAAACTTTTAATTTAGTCTGTTTATAGAGGTAAAACATTTTTATTATCGGAACATTTTTTTATAAAAGAAGAATTTTTCGAAAATGCTTCATTCTTTGTTCATTTTTTGCCAAAAAATTGCATCTTAATAATCGTTTATTGTAATAACATTCTTAAAGCAATTTTATATGTATGTCCTAACTAAACTGACACTGAATATAAAAAAAATAAATAACTATTCATTTATACATTTTTTCAAATCACGATTACGAGTATAGTCTGTCGCTTTAAAATAAAACAAAGTAATTTTTTAAGAAATTAAGTTAATTCCTACTCAGGTCAACAGAGAAAAATTTTAATTTAGTTACTTTTATTAAATAGTTACAATTAATATAAATATGTATATACTATGACAGAATCACGATATTAAGTGACAAAATAGAAAGCGATTTTCTTTGCAATTTTCATTTCTATACAGCGTGTCGGACTATTATTTTTGTTTGTTAATATTTATTCATTAATTAAATATATATATTTATATATATATATAGGGAGAGAGTGTGAACTAATTGTAGAAATTGAATAAAATGTTATACTTTTATTAAACTTAAGTCTTTTTTTCCTTTGAAAAATAGAAAGCGTTTGATATTAAAATACTAAACGATTTCTGTGTCGTTATTTTATTTATTTTTTTTTACCTCAAAATTTTAATTTACAAATAATCTATTAAAGAATTATTTTTGTTTTAAAATTGCCAAAATTGTCATATTCCATCATATTTTTACGATATGATTTAAGGCAAAAGAGGAAATAAGTGCTGTTTTTTATTTATATTCCCATAAAAGAGTATAAACGAAAAACTCTTATATTTTTTGCGTTTTAATTAGTTCTTTTTCGTTTATTTTTGAAGAACATATTTTTAACTTTACTTAATTTGCATGCACGGAATGTCAACATTTTTCACGGGATGACCAGAGCATTCAAATGAAAAAAAAAAAACGGCACTGATTAATTACATTCCAATTCCATTATCTCTATCTACTTTCTATGAAAAGCTAATTCTTGCATGCAAGTTTAGCTACCAACAGCTACACGGAAGCTTATCTTTCAAACTGCAATCATGCATACAAATGAAGGTGTTGTAACTGTGATATAAACATCTAGAAACAGAGAATATTTTTTAAAAAACTACACGGAAATAAACATTTTAATAAGTTAATAATTTTAAATGCATATACTTCACGTTCTTCCGATGTTTAATACATACCTATAAAACGCAAATAAATTTCAATGCTATTCAATGTTAAATCATTATATAATGCACACAGATACTCTACTTTCGTATACTAACTTAAAGCTGAAATACATTTTTTATTTGTGTGTACATGATGCAAGTTGTTGAAATCGAAATATTTAAGTTAATGAAAATTTTGCCTTTAGTTTCGAAATGTATGATTAATTCTTATAAGGCAATAGGGTAGTTATTAAATTTAACTGGTAAATATCTTAACCATTTTAAACAGGTAAATTTTCAGAGAGTCTGTTGGAGTACATGCAAAGTAAAAATAGAAGACTTGGCAGAACGCTTTGTTTATAAATTGATGTAAACATCCCCCTGTTATGCTCGTATTGAGGCGTAAATCGGTGTAGGGATTTTATTGTCTCTCAATAGAAGACATTCAAGTGATTTATAAAATGGTATATGTGTGTAAATGAAAAAATGTAATACAAAATTATATTATGTTCATTAAAACAACGGAAAAAATATTTTGAAATTAAAATTACTTTTGTAACTTTAGAGAATGCTTGAATTATTATTACAAGGCATAGAAAATAAGGATGGCAATTGATAAGGAAGCATAATATATGAACATTGCTTTTGGTTTTTTTAATTTGTAGTGGGTGACATTTGATGTTAATACAGTTTTTTCAAATATTAATTCATTAATTAAATTAAAAAATGTAACAAATAAAAATAATAGTCCAACAGCATACATAGAAAGGAAAATCGTTCGTTGTGTCCCTGTAGCGCAATGGACTTCTAATCCAAAGGTCGTGGGTTCGAATCCCACCTGGGATGTCTGAATTTTTAAGAATGTTTGTGATTTCTTTTTTACTATACTATTTTTTTACAATAATTAAACTTGATTACTAAATAAACAGTAACTAACAAACAAAAAAAATAGTCCAACACCATACATAGAAAGGAAAATTGCAAGGAAAATCGCTTTCTATTTTATCACTTAATATTGTGATTCTGCCTATATTTTTAATAATGTTTTGCTGGTTATTTTACATATGCGAGTAAAATATTTTTCATATTCAAGAAATATTTTTATAAGAAGTGGTATGTATTTTATACTGGTATCTTTTACTGCAAGAGAAAGCCCGTACAACGCCGAACCATGCAGCTATTCATTATTATTATAAATTATCCTGTATAACTTAGAAAGCAAAATTGTGCAATCAAAACTAGAAGCAATGAACCAAAAAAAAAGGATATAAAAAGTCAATTGATGAAAATGCACAACAATTATTTTTTCTTGGGCTGTCACCGACTTAGGACATTGAAGTAGGGTTAAACTTGCCTCATGGGTTCTCAACCTTCCACTTCAGCAGAAAATTTATACATAACAGTGCAAAAAAATTGTAGAAAATAAAGATTGTATGTATGCATATATACATTAATTGCCATTTGATGAATTGATAAATCGTGTATATACACTACTGAGCGGTATTGAGTATTTTCTAATTGTTAGTAAATTTATTAACAAAAATGATAACAAAAATTTGATCTATTCCAATAATATTTGCATTTCATTAATTTGATTTTCATTGTCTGTTTAAAAAATGATAAAACCATCATATTTATTTTAGAAGTGTTTCAAAATTTAATGTGTTTAATTTTAATTTTTGAAAACCTTTTTTTTCATCCATCCCCCCCTTTTTTCTTTTTTTTTTTTTTGGTATGTACCAACTCTTCCTTGACAAAATATTTTAGAATGATTTCTACTTATGTAATTTTTTGCAAATTAAGTTAGATTGATCACATTGCAAAAAAGAATGAATTTGAGAAGAAACAGTTTATAAAATATTTTGGATGGCTAATATCTGGAAATTAATCATGTAGTAACGTCAAAGAATGTACATGTTGAAAATAAAACGAACGTTTGAAATGTATTAAATTTTTTACCCTTCAGAAATTGTAAATATTTATAAAAATGTATTGAAATGTTAATAATTAACAAGATTTTTGTTTATTTACTCACTAGTTAGCTCAAATATATTAGTCAGTATTCTTTTTTTTTTTTAAATTTGAAGTACCTTTTAGAAAAAAGTAACACTAACTTCTTTAATTTATTTATTATGTTAAAATCGTGTTCTTGTTTTTTCAGGAATATGCTATTTATTTTTAGTTCTTCAATATGCCAATTTTCTTTAAAAAATCTTAACTATTTTACGATGTTTAAGAAAAGGACAACATAATATATTAGTTCTACATTCTACATCAATTTTATATGAATATTTAAAAAAATAAAAGTACGTAATGTTCATAACATTTTCATTTAATTTACGTAAATATTTATTTATTTCATAAGGTTTTCATGTATATTGTTTTAACTTGAGAATTTAAGAATATAAACAATAATAAGAAATATATAGACATACATAATAGAGAGTTTTAAAACAACGTATTATGCTATTCACGATCCTCGAAATAGCAAAAAAAAAAAAAAATAAATAAAATAACAATCCAAAAATATTATTTTTATCTCCATTACTTCTTTATTACATCATTTTTGAAGAAATCTGAACAATACATAAAAAAATTAATTTAGGTGTTTCTAAGAATTATACAGCATAAATTTTAAGCGAAATTGAAAGGTAATACAATGCTGGGGCAATCAATCTTCAAAGGCAGTTAAGAAATTATGCATATTTTTTAACGTTTGAGAATATTTAAAAGTATATTGATTAAGTATAATTAGTTTCTTGAAATAATTAGTCTACTTTATAAGTAAAAGAAATAAATAAAATGTAAATTTTGTGTGAAAATATGATACTAAGCAATTTCTTTTTTTGTTCTAGTGTGAAAGGGTTATTTAAAACATGTTTTCTCACTTAAAATAGAACATTTAATTCATATTTATCTTTTTTCGAATTATCTATCATACTTATAGCATACACCACCTCTATTTTCAATGCTTATTAATTAATACGCACTGGTGTAGCTAGTCCTGAGTGGGCCCCATATCAAAACTCCTTCGGGGCCCTTTTCTAGAAATGAAAGGCTTGTTAGTGGCACATGTTTGGGTCCCTGTAGCTCGGGGGCCCCGTATAATTGATACGGCTGATGCTGTGGTAGCTACGCCCCTGTTAATACGACAGCTGTCGTTATATATGTGTATTTTTCTAAGAAAACATTAAAGTCTGGATATTGTAATTTTTGTGTCTTGTAGAAAAAAGTATGTTACATATTTTAACTGTTTGCTTTTTTCTTAAATGAAAATATTTCAAACTACAGATCTCTTTTCAAATGATATTTCGCAAAACATTTAATTGAAAGAGAGAGGAGGAAAAGAACTAAAATGTAAATTGCCAAATCCTTGCTTCAAAGTGCTTAATACAGTGAAACAAATATACATCATAAGAATTTCATTCAAATTATTTAAATGTGTGGGAGAAAAAATGAGTTTAAACTAGTAAAATCCATGCTTTAAAAATAATGCGCTTAAAGTTAAGAGTACTTAATGTCAATTGCAAAATGACTCGCGTGATTTTTGAAATTAATTTAAATAATATCAAGATCCAGAAAACAACTCGCATTTTTAGAAGAGTTCTAAAAGAACTCAAACTTAAATTCATTCGATTGATTAACATATATAAACATTTATACGAAAAGGAAAATTCGTACGATTTAAATCAATAATAAAATAAAACTGATTTTTGTTCGGTTGTTTTTTTTCTTTCGCGATCCTTTCAAGACTTGAATTTTTCTTTTGCAAAAGCACTTTTGGAATAGATTTGTTCTCGTAAGACAAAATACTATTCTATGTCTTATTACATAAAGGTCACTCGTAAACTCTCTCTGAAGTTTAGCTTTGTATTATATTAATCCCCTCATTTGAACAAGAAACGGGTAGTATAAAAACAATTTTTTAAGTCAATTCCTAAGGTTGACAAAGAAAAATTTCATTTTAATTACTTTTTATTATAAATAGTTACAATTAACATAAATATGTGCATACATATAACAGAATCACAAAATTAAATGGCAAGATAGAAAGCAATTTTCCTTGCAATATAATGAATAATAGCAGTTTTTGTTGCTATTTATTCATTAATTAAATTTAATTATTCCAGTAAACTAGTATAGTAAAAGAAATCGCATTCTCAGAAATTAGAAAATTGAACCCACGATTGTTGGATTAGAAGCCCAACGCGCTATCCATTGCGCTACAGGGACACAACGAGCGATTTTTCTTTTTATATATGGTGTTGGACTATTGTTTTTGTTTGTTACTATTTACTAGTTTTTTAATTTAATTAATGAATTAATATTTGGAAAAATGTATTAACATCAAGTGTCATCCCCTGCAAGCTTAAAAATATGTATTTGAACTTGAATGGACGAATAGAAAGTATTTTATTAACGATTGAAAATTTGAACAAGATATATATGTGGAGAGAGTGAACTATTAGTAGGAATTAAAAAAAACAGGTGCTTTTGACTATGAATCTACCTCGTCTCAATCTCTATGTGAAACAAAACTTAATCCAAGTTTTTTATTAAGGAAATCAGTTTTACTTGATTTCTATTCCCTAAAAGGCAACACAGGAGCATCTTCTCGAAATATGGACACACAAAGAGATACGAACAAATCTACTTGTCATTCCAAAAAGTGATATAACACTTTTTTTGCAAAAAAAAATCTGATTTCTCAACGCCAGGAAATACGTGTGGTGGGAGCTGGCGAGCAAAGGAATTTCTAAAATGAAATACAGACAATACGTGGATTGACTCCTCCTTACATTATTATAAACAAAAGTTTCGACAAAAAAATAAAAAAATAACAACTCTGTGCCTTGGTGCTGGATGGAAGATTTTAAACGCAGAGAACGTTTAATTTTCTGGTCCATCGTGTCACTGGCCCTGATGACGCAGGTGTTCACGTGACCCACAAGCACACGCGGTTGGCTGGTGGAAGAATATATAAGCGGATGGCAGTTTGTGTTTCGGTACTCAAACCTGATCTCTTCAGTAGTTTCGGTTTCTACTTCTCTTACCTTCATTCAGTCTACAGCAATCATGAGGTGCTTGGCTTTGGTAGTTCTTTGCTTCGTAGCCGCTGCTTTTTCACAGGAAAACCCCGTGAGTATAGCAAATCATGGAATATAACGTAGGAAGATACCGTAAACAATAGGATAGGAAATATTACCACTTTAATTTGTCTCTGTTTTGGTAAAAACTAGGATTTTGATTCGATTTTCAGCCTGCTTCGGCAATATGAATTTTTTTTTAGAATTTATGAAGTTAAACTTTCAAATTTTAAGTTGTGTTTATAGTTTGGCTTAGATTTCAGTTTAAAATTTAAAACTCATCACTGGCAATAATATTTGATCGTGTTAAACCGCAATGTTTTAAAAATAAAATTTTTAAAAAAGTTTTAAATTTTAAAAAAATTATAAAGTTATTATTATTGAATCAGTTATTAGATTTATTGTGTATTTTTACAACTATAAATGTTTCGAAAGAATATTTTCTAATTCTTGATAGTAAAATAAAAACTATATAAGATAATGATTACAAATTTACAATTTCATGTATTCATTTTGCATGAATTTCGTTCATATAAGGGCATCTTTGTTAATAAGCTTATTAAAATTAATTTGTGTGTTTAATATAATATGTTTAAATGAATTTTAATATTTAATATTATATTATCTATGTTATAAAATTAATATAATACGAACTTTTTTGAAATATGCAATGACATCACACAGACGAAATTTGTGCTTTTATACTTGTATTAAAATTAAACTTTACACTTGCAAAACATAAAAACTGTTAAGTATAATTCTTGTGTAATATTAAGTTTGAGAGTGAAAAAAAATTAAATATTTAATTTAAATTTTCATATTTAGTATTTACTAAAATTCTTTAAAATAAACCTTTTTGAGAAAAATTTGGGAAATATATGATTATTTCTGTAAGTGATAAATTGCTTTTTCAAATTTACTCTAGCAATTTGCAAAAATTTAATTACGAAAATTTTAGCTTAGTATAATGGCATAAATTATTACATTTAGTGTAAAACATAACAATAAACACACAACCCCAACAGGAAATCTGTCAATTTTCCATGTAAATGGGAAAAATAGGCATTTTATTCTGCAGAGCATTACCTATACAGATCTATTAGAGTATTACTAATTCAATACTTAGTTACATGCTATTCAAATAGTGAAATGGTTTCAATGATTGCTTGAATGTATTTAAGTTGTTATATATAACGTTAAGTTGAAAACATATATAAATGTTTGTAATTCTTATTTAATAATATTTGTAAGAGCTGAAGAAAGTAGACATCGAACCCACTGATTCTGTAATTTATGGAAAAAAGAGGAAATTAACATTGGATTCTTATTAGAAAATCTTAAGAAACAATTAACTGTACAAAATAAAATCGTTAAAACAAAGTTAATTAGAACCAAATGTGTTTCGTTTACAAATTAATTTTCTACTTCTGTAAATTTTAATTTCTTAACGATGTGTGTGTAATTAAAAACGAAATGGTATAACTCGTATATCTTTATCATATTTTTTTTTATTTCTACAATATTGTTGATACATCTTTGAGTCTGTGTAGACTATTTTTTATGTCATTCTGAATAATGCCTGAAATATGCAACTATAGCAGTAAGAATTAACCTATAAGATATTTAATTATTCTAATCATTCTTCGAATTCTATTTAATAAAAAAAAACTATTTCTAGGTTAATTAGACCTTCAGTTCACATCAATTTACAATTCAAATCTAAAAATTATGAAAGAAATTGTTTAAAATATTGAGCCTGATTTAAAAAAAATAAATTATGAACTTTTGATTTTGAAATTTTTGAATTGATTAATTTCGAGTTCACACATTCCTCTTTCGATCATACAGTGAACTTATGACATAACGACATGCTAATGTTCGACTATTTTTGAGAAGACCTCATTGTACTAACTCGAGTGAACTCAGAATCCACGTTCCCCCCTCTTCACCGCATAAAATAATACTTTTATTTTTCTTTTGGTCAACGCGAGTTCAGTATTTAAAAAGTACGTTTTCCCCGAATTCGCGAAGAAAACCTGTTACATCCCACTCCTTGGCAGACTAACCCAGTTAACTACTCAACAGAGTCTCAGCTTTCTAATTTGAACAGGTGATGCGGAAGAAAGTAAGGATTTGGAGGAAACATCATAGCGCGCGAGGAAGTCTGCAGGGGAAAAAAGCTATCACGAGAGAAAAGAAATGATCGCAGACGATTTAACTAGATTAGAAAAAGTGGAAGAATTTTGTTTCGAAAATTTAAATTTTTTAAAACTGCCCAATGTAAAAGAATATTAAATAAAGCTAACTAAAGAAAAAATGATCGCAGACGATTTAACTAGATTAGAAAAAGTAAAAGAGTTTTGTTTCGAAAATTTAAATTTTTTAAAACTGTCCAATGTAAAAGAATATTAAATAAAGCTAACTAAAGAGAAAAAATGATCGCAGACGATTTAACTAGATTAGAAAAAGATGAAGTTTTGTTTTGAAAATTTTAGATTTTTGAAACTGTTCGATGGAATCGACAATTAAATAGATTGTTTTCAATTAATTTTTTTGTTGTTTTAAAAGAAAATGAATGCGGGAAATCTCTCATTGGTGCAATCATTTTTACCACCAACAGAACTATATTTTTCAAAAGCGTTTGGTTGAGAATGTATTTAAATAAATTTTACAGAGAATGCTAAAAAAAGTATATGGTAAAATCGTTACGAATTTATAGGAAAATTACTAATTTTTTTAAATCTAAAAATGAGTTCCAAATTTCGAACTCTTTGGTGCTCGGTGAAAACAACTTTAAGGTTATTCGCATTGTAGAAAACAGAAGCAAACTAATTTTAATTTAAAAATTCGAATTATTGCAACTGATTCGCAAAGTACACGTTCTTTAATGTATTTCTGTTCGATCTACGTAAGAAGAATATTTGCAAAATCAAAAATTTCAAAGGTTTCCATTTTTTTTAATTTTAGTTTTGTTATGTTTCGATCAAGAGTTAAATTTTAAATAGCATTCTATTAAATTAAATCCTAAACGTAGAAGAGCAATAAATAAATAATATGTGGCTGGGTAGTTAGCTTTCATTTGCCTATCTATATTTCCGCTTCAAAAATTTTTTAGAAAGAAATATATATATATAAAAAAACTTGCTTATTTTGACTATGTGTGTGCCAATTTATCATGATTCTCAATCACAAATATTTTTCAAACTTTTTCACAACAAAGTTTTTGTTGAAAAAATAAAAAGGGGAAATGATGTATAAACGGTACGAATCTCAATGGAAACTCACTCATCTGTGACATTGAACCGTTTCATTAATCTCTAAGATATCCAGAAGTAATTTTCAGTTTCCGGTTGATTAACCGTTACTCACCAGAAAAGTAGGCGACCTTCATATACCGTTGCAAAACTAGTTCGAAAAAAAAGGAGTCTAGATGAGTTTAATATTCCGGAGCCTTGTACTTTTTGATAAGTACTTTTTTTTTTTCTGATGCAATGTTTAGAAAGTTTGAGGGGGTAGTCATTGAAAACCAGTCTAATATAGGTTGCCAGGTGTCAAGAAATTCAGTCATCTAATATTTCTTTTCCAGTTAAAAGCAGAAGGGGAAAAAAATGTTCAGACAAGATTTTCCGGTTTATGACACATTTTTCCCGGGATAGCATTTAATTATGCAAAGTTTTCGTTTGTTGGTTCGCTCCAGATTTTCCATCTCGAAAAACAGTGTCTGAATATTAAACACAAAAAGAATGATAAATGTGTTTTGTACATTATTTTAAGTGTTCTTTTATTATGTGCTTGTTAGAGCAGTTCTGGGTCGTTATTATTCAGAACAAGAACTTAAAAAGAATTAAAAATGTTTAAGAATAATATTCGTGTTCTAGATAAAATTGTTTAAAAGAAGATTATATAGCAAGTGAGTGTGATCTTCTGAAAATTTATTCTTCTTGATGAATACTTTTTTATTTCTAATATAGCTGGCAACAAGTTCCATCTTTTTTATACAATTTCAAATTTCATTTTATTTTCAGATAAAGAATCTAATAAATATTTTCCAATAATCACTAAAAAGTTTCAAACAATAATCTCTCATAATACGATTTTAAAAAAGGGATAGTTTCTACTTCTATACACAAAATTATTTCTGCTTATTAAATATTCTTATTTTATTCCAATGATTTAAATTTTTCAAATTTATATTGTAATATTTATTACAAAAATCAGAACAATTTAGCATATTAGAGCGGATAACTTATTACACTTAGTATACGTAAATGAATTTTTGTAAGAATTATATTGAAATAATACAAATAAAAGGCTATCACAACAAAACTAAGAATTAATGAGAATCATTGATATAAATTAAAATATCATTACCAACAGATAACGAGTCCAAAATAACATATTTATTTTTTAAAATCCTGAATTTTTTGGGTTAATTAAAAAATATACGTTAAAGACAACCTTTACAAATCAATTTTAAATAACAAAAGTTATACAAATGAATAACTATTTATTTAAACTGAAAGTAATAAAAAATAGAATTTTCTTTCAAAAGCGTTCTTCGCAAGGTGTTATCAAATGCTTTGATTCGATAACCAGAAAAATTGATAATATTTAGAACAGAAAAATAAGTATCTCAGTATACTCGTATACTATATTGATAAAATGTATTGCTGAAAAAAAAATTAGTAGATATTTTTAATAAAAAATTAAAATATAAAAGATAAATATCCATAAAAGCTTAATATCGATTAAATTAAATATGTTATTCGTTAAGAATTAAATGATAATTACAAAAATTACCGTTGCCAATCTTATTTAATATGTATATATATTCTTGAGTGCCTTTTTATAAAAAGATATCGTGAATGCTTTTAAGTAGGACAACTAAATAATCAATAATACGATAAAAGAAATAAAATGCAAATCTTTAAAATAAATTTGCTGGTATCGGAAGCTTTTGAATGCATGAAAAGATCTCTGTAGGTATCCTCAAGGACAAGCAATGTACTCTGTAGTCAATACGTATTGTTCTACGAGTGTTTTTATTCTGTTTTACATTTTACTTGTCTAGTGGAATATAAATATTAATGCTTTTTTTTCATTCCTTGCAGGAGGTTAACTGGGGAAAATGCCCAGAATTAGAGCCTACTGCCGAAGAACAGGTAAACGCATTTATATATTCTTATTTATACCTCACAATATTTTTTTAAATAATAACGGTTTAATTTTGTTTAAATACAATCTTGTCTTTGAAGTAATTTTGTTCTAAATATTATGTTTCATCTTTATAGTTGAAGAACAAATTTAAAAAATAACAAATAGAATTTATACTAGTAATAAAACGGAATATCACCTTTATATGAATTAAAATCTATACTATATATTTCAATAAATAATATATAGTCCTTTTGAATTTTATCTGCATAGAAGTATGTGGCTGTGGTAGCCTAACGGTCACGTACTCGTGGCCATCATGTCATGAGTTCGAACCCTAGTATCAATGAATACTCGCCATGTAGTGGAGTTGATGCACATTAATTCCGCCGTGTGACTCAAAGTCCTCTCTTTGGAAGGGTGTTATAGTTTGAAGACAGGGTGAGCAGCTCAGGTGGCGTCCTTGTCACTTAATCAAGGTTCAAAATTACGTTGTCTGTCACCAATAACCGTCGTGTTGCCTTGTAGTGCGACGTTAATAAACAGTCATTTATCTAAGTAAAAGGTTTTTAAAACATTGACGATCGTTTTTTCAACTCCAAATAAGTAATTACAAACTAATTGTGTGCGAGTAGTTCGTTATGCATTACAATCGAATGCTTATTACTACTGCAACTAGTTATAAGCAAAATTTTATTTCACCGAAACAATATACTTTTATTTACATGGGATATTTTTGGTTACAAGACGCAAATTTAAAGCCAAAACCTGCCAAGTTATGTAGAAAGATAATTTGTGCTTTTATATTGAAATCCAATTAATGTTCAAACAAACCTTGGTAAGACAAACAAACAAGTATTTGCTTCGAATTAAAAGCAAATTCTCTCGTCAACCTTAAAAGTTCAACAAAAAAAAGGGAGGGGGAGAGGGGAGTGTGCTAGACAAAATTTTTTCTAAGATTTGTTAATTTGTCACTCGGAAGTAAAAAAAAGTTTTGTTTTCTTTTCAGAGGTCTAAAGGCGAAGTCATCCAGTCTTGCCTTGAGAAGAACCCTCCACCAGCTGAAGGTGCAAGCCTTACTCAGGTAAAAAATGAAAGAGGTCCTCCGAAAAAAAAAAAAGGGGGGGGAGGCAAAAAAAAATTCTTAAAGTAAAATTATAGCGATAACAGTACAGTGTCAGAGAAGAAAAAAAAGCAATCATAAGATTCATTTTTAAAATTACGATTGAAATTCGAATTCTAACAGTGAATTCTTCGCAGTTAAGACTGTGGCCGTAGTAGCCTAGTAGTCATGGTCACGAATTCGTGGCCGGCGTGTCAAGAGTTCCAACCTTAGTGCCACTGAAATCTCGCCGTGTAGAAAGGTTGATGCACGTTAAATCTGTCGAGCTCAATGTCCTCCCGTTAGTGTGGTAGTTTTTGAGGGAGTACCAGCTCAGAGGTATCGTCCTCGAGTAATTTGATTGAGGCGCAAAATTACGAGGTCCATCACCTATAGCCCTCGTGTTGCTTTATAGTGCGACTTAATTTTAGTCTCATTCGCAGCAGTTTGAGAAATTTTGTTCCATCAACTCATTTTTACCAAGTTTAAGTTAACCATGTATAAATTAAAATATCATTTTAAGTACCGAATTTTATCATAACTAGTTTGGCAGTCATATTTTGCAAGAAGCATTTCATTGAGTAATACGCACGATTTTGGGTTTACAGCTTTCCAAAAAAAAAGTTTCCTTCCCAACTAATCGTTCAGTTTAAGTTATTACTTGACTAATGACCAAGAGGAACCAATGGCTTTTAAAAACTAACTAGCCATGTAAGATTGCGAGTGGAAATACAAAGAAGTGAAACGACATTAACAATTTGGTCAGCGAAACGTGCAAACAGGTCAGCCGCTTCAAAGTGCCGGTGAAAAGGACAGGATGAATTGTAAATAAATGACGCAAGTCGAACTAAATCTTAATTCGGTCATTAAGTGTTCAAACACTGAGTCATTACTCACCAAATGATCGATAAATTTGAAGGTTATATTAAAATGTTGATTGACATCAATTAATGCCGAAAAATACGCGTGTCGCAACGAAATGCAATACCTTTTCCAGTGTACCTAACTTCCAATGTAAAAGGGTAATGTTGATAACCTTTTAAGTAATGCTAAAGATATTTAAACATTAATTAGATTTAGTCACCACATTGATTTTTAAATTTAAAAAAAAAATGAAATATATTCAAGCAGTTATACTTTAATAAATCTAAAAGAGTTTGCTCATGCTATACGTTGGGATAATACAGATAATGCAAAAATAAACGATTCTTACGTATTATCGCCAACTCTATTAATAACTCGCCAAGTTGCCAACCTCGATTTCATGCGTCGTACGCGCTGAATTGGCAACCAGGTGCTTCGTTTCATATAATGTAGCCAATAGGTTGCGATGATACGTAAGTACCAAATAAACTCAAAAAGGAAAAAAAGTCTACAAATTAAGTATTTTTAAATCAAAACACATTATAATTGATCATTTTTATAATGGCTGTGTGTAAGGTACCAACTCTCAAAAGCATTATGTGGCCGCGGTAGTCTAGTAGTCATGGTCGGACTCGTGGCATGAGTTCCAATCTCAGTGCCACAGAACACCCACTGTGTAGAAAGGCTGATGCACGTTAAATCTGTAGAGTCTCAAAATCCTCCCACTGGAATGGGATGGAAGTTTGGAGAGAAGGTGCCATAATCGTTTCTTCACCATGGCTCAAAATTAAGAGATCTGTCACGAACAATCCTTATGTTGCTATACAGTTCAACGTAAGCCCTCAATCAAAAGCATTACAGCCTCTCCTTCAAGTAAATTCAGAGGAAATACAAGGGCATAGCTACCATCGTATCAATGACACAGTCCCACTAACGGAACTATTATATCTAAAAAAGGGCCCTGAAGAAATTTGATGCAGGGCCCACTCAGAGCCCGCTACGCCAGTAATGAAATAGTAACAGCTTTACCGATAGTACAGCTTTCCTATCTTCATACTGACGGCAGAACAAGAGCAAATCTTTGCAATTAGAAATGTAAAATTCAAGTTATATCAAACGTTTAAAGTACAGTTTATCGAGTCTTAATGAAGATACAAGCATATTTCTTCTTTCCTACCAAAAAGGACATTCAGAACTCTTTCCACAATTAACATCTTTAAATTCTGCATCACAAGTATTAAGTACGGCCCGATGCAGAATTTTGTGTTATTCAAAACTAATTTCTGAAACCACATAGCAACCATCCCATGTTCTCAACCACCAAGGTGACCCTTACATCTGAAGACTCGATCAATTAAAAAAAACCGAAAATATGACAGCCCCCTTCCTAAATCTTGTGAAGGTCATCACAGGAAATCTAATTTTGCATTCAAACCTACACTTGAGACTTTTTTACGTTAAAAATGTAAGTTCTCATCATTACAATGCAAGACAACCAAGGGCAAGGCCAACAGACAGGACTAGATCAAGGACATGATATATATTACTGTAAGGGAAGGGGGGGGGGGTAGAATTACATAAAATACTTTTGTTCAATAAATGTACAGGTTTTGAATCTAAAGTTATTTAGTACCAAATTAAATATTCTCAATGTGGTTGGATGAAATCCTTACAGATTTGATGCTAAAAAATGCCATACTATTCTTCAGATATAATTCGAAGTTTTAAACTTACTATTTAAACCATCTGGCTCTTATAATTTGTAAGCAATTTATAATTTCTGCAACTCAAACACAACTTTTAAAAAAATGGAAGCTATTAACATAAAAAAAAATCAATCAAAAATTCTCTCTTTACCCTTCACATGTGGTATATTAGCATTACTTAATGTTCTAAAATACAAAATTTAGTTTTTGTTTTAGATTTAAAAAATTTTTTTAACTTTAATATTAAATGAGTTTTTATAGTTGAAATAATTTTCAATTTAATATTGAAAGTTTACGAAACAAATTTTTTGATTAAAGCCATTGATATTATAGGAACAAATTGACAAACACAGAGAAACCATCACCACCTGTGCTTTGAAAACTGAAGGATGGGTGAGTGTCTTTTCATATATATGTATTCGAATATGATATTTAAAGTAATCACATCTATCACGAAGGTAGCTAATTCTACATTAATATCAAATTTAGCACAGTTCATTGGATTTAACTCGTAAGCACACACACTTCCTTGAAAATATCTATTTTCTTTAAAGATTATACTTTATATATTAATTATATTTTAAATTAGTTACTTGATTTCTGCTGTGTGTGTGCATCATAAAAAGAATTCATTATTTATCAGTTAATATACTAATTTTTATAGCTTATTTATAAATGAAAAATAAACAAAAAATGTTTCAGAAATTAAACTAACAATAATTTTTGCAAATTGTTATTTTAAAAACCTGTGTTCTACAGTCAATATTCAATTATTCTACAATTGATATGAACATTTAAAAAAATAATGAGTACAATTAATGCAATTTTTTTTAATAAAAGAAAGGTATTTAATGTCATTATTATTATTTAGTTTGGAGCTGACAACAAATACAACTATGCCCGAGCAAGAAAAGAAATCCAAAGCAAGAAAATGAAAGTAAGAAATTAATTCAAATAATATAGTGAATATACATATACATTTAAAAAAAATGCCAAAAATTAAATTAAAATAAATTTTTAAATATATCAAATTTAATAACTTATTACTTCAAATCAGATTTAAATATGTAACAAATATATGAATACACTCCCTCTAGAATGAATTATTTTATTTAAATTTCAAATGAGAATGATATCTATAAATAATTATTCAATTGAAATACAGCCTAACAATTCAATTAATATTTAATTTTATTGCAACTGATTTCCATAGTATATAGTGTTACTTTTAAAGTATACATTTTTTTACATTCTTAATATCTCTCTTTCTCTCTTCACAGTAACCATAATTTATTTTTCTCTCACTACATTGTTGAAATTTATACTAAAAAGAAAAAGAGAAAAAACTTTAAAATTTAACTTAATTTTTATTATCAAATTTTCTATTTATAAAATACTAAAGCTAAAATTAAGTTTTACTCAGTGTTAAAAAATAAATGCTAAATATCTTTCATGTATTTTTACCCCAAAATTAAACATATGCAAGAATAAATATTTTTTTAATATCAATTATCATGTAAAAAATAAAAGCTTAAATAAATGCATTTTCTTATTGTAGCCTGAAGCTGAAATCCTTTCTAAACACGATGAGTGCAGCAAAGAAGCAGTAAGTTAAAAATTTTGATTTCTGCATTTAAAATATTAAATATACTCATATAAAATTAATTACTGTATTAATAATTTTTTAAATACAATCTTAATATATAAGTTTCAATTAACATGAAAATCAATTTGTTTTTACAGCAAGAAAACTTTGCAGACCAAACCATTCCTCAAGTTCAGCTGTACCAAGCTTGCATGGACTTCCATATCACAAAGGTATGCATAAGTTACTAGAAGAGTCTAGAAAATTATTTCTTACATGACAGAACTAGCACAAGAATTTTTTTTTCTTCTTTTTACTATGAATGTAAAATCCACATAAACAGCAATCTTAAAATATTTTCATTCATTTTTTCTGATCCATGAAGAAGCAGTTATGAAAACTATCTTTAAATATATACAACACTATGCAGTATTGTATAAAAATATTTATTTTTAAAAAACTTCTTAACAATAAAACAAAAATTGTAAAATGAGTTAAATAAAGGTAAGAAATTTAGTATAACATGAAAACATTACAAAAGTATTTTTAACCTTGATTGAAATATTTGAAATTAAACTTGTCAATATCATACAACACATTTAAAGCTAAAAAAGAAAAGAAAATTCAACGTAATATGCTTTTATAGTGTAATTCATCAGCATTAAAAACTTTTAATTTCTGCAAATAAATTACAAGCTTTAAATTTATTATATATATATATATTCTTCACAATATTTCATTGAGTTCAGAACTATTTTTCAAGTTTGCATTGGTGTTGTGATCATTGTATATTTAAAATTCATGCAAAAAAATTAAAAAGTTTTCATACCTCAGTATTTTTAAAAACATTTCTAAAGATTTCAAATGCAAAGGAATAGTTTAAATTACTTTAATATAGCACACTAGGAATATACAGGACAAACAATTATAAAAAGATTATCACCCCAAAATCTAATTATACAAATTTCAGTTTGACTGTAAAGTGGCATGTAAGTAAAGTTCAAGTACAAAATCAGTTTATAATATTTTGTTTTCTTTCTTTCCCAGATCTGCGAAATCAAGATCACTCCCCCAGCTGGAGCCGCAGCTGCATCTGCTTAAATTAATGAGGTAACTGCAGCTTCCTTTTTAAACTAATAATCAAAAAGTATTCTAAAAATGTGTCTATACTCTGAAAATTTGAGTACAGCTATTTTAAGAGACTAATTAAATTTTTCTGCTTAATTTTCTTATAAGAAACAATTCAAAATGAATTAATCTTTGTGAGAGTCTTACAGTTAACTAAATAAAAATGATTTTAAGCCTTTTTTCATTATACTGAAAAATAATGATGAGACAATATATTTAACTTCAATGATTAATTGATTTCTTATAATAAATATACACTTAAAAAAGTATTTAAAAATCTAATAGTAAAAAAAAGCACTAATCTTATGGTAGTCTTTTTTAATGAATATATTTTTAACAATTTGAATTAACTCATTTTGAATTTTATTTTACAATTCAAATAAATAGTAGTGAGAATGCACAAATAATGAAAATATTATAAAGTGAAAATTTTAAATATTTTTCATTTCCTTTTTCAGCTTTTTTCTTATTTTTTTAAACTCCAGTGTGAACGAAGACCTTCATAAGTAGCAGATTCAACCTGTTAAATAACTCAAAATTCAAACTCTGATCATTATCATATGCCTTACAAGACAGGAAGGTCTAGAAAAGGATTGAAGCCCCAGCGCGATTGAAAAACCACTATTTTTTTTACAATTTTGTACAAAATTCATCTGAATTTGTAAATTGTGTGGAAATTATTTATGTGATAACATAAGCTGGAGATTTTTTGTGATGTAATAAACACACCATCCACACACAAATTGAGTCTTATTTTTATTTCAATATTATTTACATCATTAAATATTATTTACATCATTCACAAAGCAATATGTCAAGTGCTTCCAAAGACATTTAAATATGATGACCTAAGATCTTGAACATAGCGTTTTAATCTTTCATGCTCACCAGTTATTTCATCTAAAGCATTTTGTAGCTCTTTTATTCTATTTAATAAGCGATCAGATTCCTACGTGGAAAACATATCATAATTAACAGGAGCAAAAAAAAATTTGCTTTAAAATTATTTCTTAAAACACAAAGTAAAAATAAAAACACTGATTTAACAATGAAAACAGAATATATTCAGCCATCACTCACAGAAATACTCTCATAAAAATTATAAGATTTCATTTGGATTTAGAATTGTACTATCATGAAACTAACAACATTGTGCATGAAATGCCCAAATAAAGTGAAATTATGAATCAATACATACATTTTTGTTCCAAATTTTGAAAGCAAAAGTTTTTTTAAAAATATATTATTCAGAAGTTATAGTTCTTACAAAACTAATTCATAGTATAATAATGTTTACTAAGCAAATAAAAATAATTACATATATACATTCAAATTATTCTTAAAATACCCTTTTTAAAAAAATCTATATAAAAAAAATTGGGTTAGATGAAGTAGCTTAAAAAAGTACCAAATCATTAATCGTTAATATGAAAAATAAAATTTTAATTAAAATTTACAGCTTTTTAAAATATCTGACAAAAAATTTAAAAAATCATATAAATATTCCTTTGTTTTATAAAATTCAGTAAAAATGAGAACACAAATTCTTTGTACTTTGCAATCTATTAAAACTTCATAAACATTAAGATTGAAACAACTGAATATTGAATAACAAAATATTTATATTTAGTTATTACTTATTCTTTACTTTGCCTGTTTTTGAGAAAAGTACATAAAATATCTTTGTTGCAATGTATTATTTTTATTTGAAAATATTAAAAGGTACATGAGTAAAAATAAGAACTTCATTATACACCAACTCATAATGCATTTAAAGAGTTGACTCATTTTCATTCAATTAATAACTAAAGAAATAAAACATTTTAATCATTCTAAATTCAATTTAATCTATTATACCATTATACTATCAATTTAAAAAAACAAGCACTTTGAAATATGAGATTAAATGTTTCTAAAAAAAACTACACTGTATAAAGTTTTTTATATATTTTGTTGTGTACCTTGTTTTCAAAGTTAGCAATAAATATTCAATGAAATTATTAAATTTTAAAATGGCGGTTGGGTGGTTTGTTGCTGGTCTTCTGCACGTAAGATTGCGGGTTCGACCCAGGCCCAAGTCGGTGGATTTTCATGATGCAGAAAACCAACAGTGGCCATGTCTTATGATTATATGGCAGGTAAAAGATCCCTAGAGTGTTTGGCTTGGGTGCTTTAGGCAAAATTAAATCCTAGTACAGGTTTGCATTGTCAAGAGCTCAGGTGCTTCCCTCTGGGGAGGAAACTGGGCATCAAAATTACTTGCGGTAATTGGTATCACCTATATGGTGCCGATCTAAAAAGTGATACCAGCTCCTGGGGAATGAACTAGGTCTGCTGTTAAAATACCAATGCACAGCCCCATTAGAAAAAAGAAAAAAAAATTACATCCTAAAATTAATATTTTTATATTCAACTCAAAATTTTAGAATAAAGACAGAATCTAGAATTGTCTAACATTTCATAGAATTAAGTTAATTTAATACATTTTTATAAAATATGAAATGAATTTTCTAAGAAATATTATTGAACACAAGTTCTTGAAACTCTCCCAAATCATGAATTTCAATTGTTTAGCTAATTTATATTTATTTCTTGTTCCTATTATTTGTATACACTTTCTATTTAAAAAATAACAAAATGAAATGGGTAAATTACATGCACACATACCTCTTCTTTCTTTTTTTCTAATAAAGCTAATTCATTTTTTCTAGATTTAAGTTCTTCTTCAAGACTAAAAAGTTTGAAATTTTCAATTTCCTACAATAGAAAAAATATAAATATAAAACTGCATTTAAAATATTATATTTACGTGTACACACATAAAATACATTTTATTTGAAAATTCCCTTTCCTCTGGTGATTGGTTTTTTTTGCTTTTGAAAATTGAAGGAGGCAATTTATTATTTAAAAATTCAGCAATACCTTTTTTTGCAATTTATCTTTAACTTCTTCCAATTGACGTTCCAAATCCTTTTCTCTTTGCTTCAAACGCCAGTTTTCCTCATTTTTCATTTTTAATTCCATCTAAATTAATATTTGCACAAGTTTATCCCACAGAAAAACTGGTTTGTAAAACATACAAATATTAAGATAAATGATTTATGTATGAGTTATAAGATAAAAAATTATATAACATGAACATATTATGGACATATTTTAAATAACATTGAAGTAGAATTTCATACCTGAAGAGTTTTCACAGATAAATCATTTTCTGTCATGCGAGAATAACTGTGAAAGAGGAAATGGCAAATTTATTACTTAGAACAAATGATAGATTATTTTTTATATTATAACTGTAAATAATATTAATACATATTCATATCTCTAATAATTTTTCCTTAAATATATAATATCAAAATATTTAATTAAAAAAATGAGTTTTATGTACACTGAAAATACCAATTTTGCATTATGGAAAATAACACAAAGTGTTTTAACAAAAATCTTTGCCAACCATGAATTTTTGTATTAGTTCCACAGTAATATAATTTTGTCAATTTTTAGCAGATTTATTTTGCTTTCATGTTATTTTAATTTACACCACGCTCTGAAGCAACACAAAGGTTATTGGTGACAGGCCTTGTAATTTGGAACATTGGTCAAGTGACGAGGATAATTCCTGAGCTGGTATCCCTTCTCCAAGCTTCCATACAACACCAATGTATGGACTTTGAGCCCCAACAGATTTAATGCCCATCAGCCCTCCTACATGGTGGGTCTTCAGGAGCACTAGGACTTGGAACCCACAGCTAGACAACGTCGGCCATGACTTCGCAACCAGCAGATTCATTTTACAATACTTATGTATCAACACCATGCCAACAATTTACTGTCAAAGATTAACTGCAAGATAGAGATAAATTGTCAAAGATTTTATGTTATGGCAAGCTATTTAATACCAATCTAAGGACAAATGCTAAAACTTACAAAAATTCACCAAAGGTGAGTTAAAATTCATCAAAATGTTACTAATAGCATTGAGTTATTATGTAAATATCTATTTTACTTTGTATGAGAAGTTTAATAGAGGAATTTAAATGAGAATAACTTTATGGAAGCTATACATTATTTTTATAGTATGATGAATTAAAACTGCAACTCTCAGATCATCAGATCATTCACAAATAATTGATAAGCTTTCTTATAATTATTTTTATAGATAAAAACTTCACTATATGTTTAAAAAGGTGATATTTTTCCATCAAAATAATTTAATTTCTTTTACAGTGAATCAATGTATATTAGAAGATATAAATAAATTAATGGGTGTGAAAATTTATATACTATCAAACGGAATTTACTTTTCATTTTGACGTCTCACAGGATCATATGATTTCGATATTTTCAATTCTTCTATTTCTGCTTTTAAAGCCTCATTTTCTTTCGAACAAGCACTGAATGATTTCTGAAGTTCCTTTAACTTTATTTCCTGCAAATAACAATGTTTGCATTACAAACTGTCTCAATAAAATAATAAATATTTTAATTACTAACTTGTTGCCAGCTTAAATTATAAAAGACTTGTTTCTATCAGAGCTGTTTGTCTAATAAATTAATTCAATGCAGGTGTAATGTTAAAAAATATTCCTAGAATTTCTTTTACCAGAAATTCTCAAAAAATGAAAATTGCATATACCTATGATAAAATCATTTTATAAGGACTAAACTTGTGGATGAGACTTTCCTCAATTCTCAAATGAGAGAAGAATAGGATCCATATAGTATAGGAATACCAAAAGAATACGAGGGATTGCAGGAATACCATATTATATATGAGTTATGGGTATTTGAACAACTATAATCAAATCACACACCAATTAAATATATACTATATCATAGCAATAATAAGTATATGGGAAAGTATTCATATAAAAATATACCAGTTCAGATTTCTTGTTTTCTTTGAGGTCATTACTGCAATAATTTTTTAATTCCAAAAGATGTTGTTTTATTTCTTCTACTGCCTTTAAAAGAATTTTATGGACTTGGTCAGCACTATTTTCCTAAAAATGAACAAGAAATTATTTTTTTAAAAAAATATTTTGAAATAAATTACAACACATAGAAATGCCCCCCCCCCTTTTTTTTTTGTCAATTTTAAAACTATACAGGTCTTTAAAAAATCCATTTCATTAAAAATATGTTTAATAGCAATGTTAAACATACACCTTGGCATTGTGATTTTTAATACTTAAATTTAAATAATACTCTAAATTGAATTAAATTTACTGCACCCATCACACACAGCATGCATTCTAAGAGTTGAAAAGGGAAGGTCAGAGTTTAAAAATAAATAATAAAAAGTCATTTTTTAAAAAATAAATAAAAAAAAATTAATAAATAATGAATTTCATTCTTCTAAACCAATAAAACATTTTCTTTACACAAACAAAAACAAAAAACATTTTTTTAAAAAAAAATAACTAATTTTTACCTTATGAGAACATTTTCTACATACTTTAAAAAAATGAAATTAAAGCATGGGTTTTTATAAAAAAATAAATAAATACCTTGGCTCCAATGTAGGAAGGACAAGTTAAATAAACAATTCGTATATAAAAAAGTTCAAAAACTTTAAACCAACAGTTCTAAACAAAAGAATCATACACAAAGTATGTTAAATACATTGTTTTCCTTCCCAAAAGTCAATAAAAAACAAAGTTACTATCCGATGTTAATTTTTATACTTTATCAGAAAGTATCTTTTAACATTATTTTTTTTTTCAAATAACTATTTCAATCTATTACATTATGTAAGTTGTCTCCACCAGCCCATGAAGTTGGAGATGATTTGATATTCTTGAGCTGTTCTTGTGTACTTTGAAGTAATAAAATAAGTTGTTTTACATCAACTAATGCATTTCCATGGTTCTCAACCTGAAAGAATAGACATAAAAATTTATTGGCTTACCAAAAAATTAACATAATAAACATATTTAATTAATCTAAAAACTTTTGAGCATACTCCTAGATTGTGAGATAATATATTTGGATCAGATAATTTAGACTTGAGGGTTTTCAGTTCCTTTCTGGCCAATTCTACATCAGCAGTCACATCAATTACCTTTTTCTGTAATAATAAAAGATTATTATCTTAATACCTTTACAATGTATGGAACAAAATTATTTATTTAAAATGAGATTTAAATAATATTATATACATTAAACATGTAATTTTCTACACTGAATTTAACAAATATTGATATGAATACATTTTGAACAGGCAGAATCAAATAACATGAACAATTAATTTATGACTCTTATATATATGTACACCTTATTCTGTTTTTCCATGATAGATACATTCCTACAGAATGCATGTAAAAAATACATTACACTTTTGGAAAAACAGAAAACTGATTCCAGTCCTAAGAAATCAGCAAAAATAATACAATAAACTATGAATTTTCGAGTTAGGATCTTAAGTATTTTATTTCATAAAGATTGTACAAGTATCATGCAAAACCAAATTATCATTCAAAAAGGGGGGGGGGGGGAAATATGTCACTAATTCATGAACAGAAAAATTTGTTAAAATAATATGAGTTACACACAAAAAGATATTCCTTGTCGCTTTCTGACTATAAACACATACGTTTGAGTAAAACGGCAATATTAAATCTCTATTGGAAAAATTCTTTCTGTAATCTCTTGTGCAAAACTGGAACTAGCCCTCTTGTGGGTCTAATGTTTCAATGGTCAGTTTGTTTGTTTTTTTGTCACTTGTTCTTTGCATGGATTCAAGAGCTTTTTCTGGGCTAAAAAGTTTTCTACGTCAACCTTCCATTTCAACTGTAACCCCAAATGTATGCATCTTGAATGGTTATTGTATAGCCTATAGCTACTCTGAGATCGATAACTTTTCTGTTCTCATTAGTAATTTCAAGTTTAACACATGGTGTATTCTTTGAAGAGTCTGAAATTGCTTTATTTATATTATTCAGTGTCCTACAGTGGATTAGTGGTGGATAGTTTTCATCGATTATGACCGATATAGCATCATTAATGGTCTTTGTTCAATGAACATGTGCTTTTTCTTTCGGGGGAGTAATATCTGTAATACTGTTAGATGTCTGTTCTGTCCAACCCATTTGTTCACTAATTAGCTGGAGATTTGAGCCTCAGTTTAATATCTCCTCATTGCATACTGTTCCTCTTATTCTTTCATGCACCTTAATTGTCATATAATAGGTATTAATAACTTGATACCTTTATATTCGCGAGACAAACAGAATTCCATATTGACATTATATAACTTAGGGAATTTTTCCAAATAGAAATTCCATTACATTCCTCATTTCCAATATTGCAGTTATAAAATAAAAGTAAAGTAAAATTTTCTTCTTAGAGTGTGGTTGAATTGTGTTATATCCAAATAAGTCATTTAAAAAGATAATTAGATTTTTTTTCTAATTCAAGTTAAACCAAAATTATGTAAAAGAAATTTGTGTAATTCAAGAATTGGGTGTATTAAATTTCCTTTTCATTTTGGTTAATATTATAAGATGGAAATTAGTCATTACAAAAGGAAGCATACAAGAATTAATCTTTACAATGTAGCTAATATAACATTATAAAAGGTGAAGAAAAGAGAAAAATATGAACATAATGCTGTTTCTGCTATTGTTGTAATGTATTTTGTATTAATTTTTCACTAGATCAAAATTACATTAATTCTTCGAACATGATAATTTATACAGAATTAGAGAGAGAGATGTTGGTTATTTGGCAGGAGAGATACTTCATAGGAATGCAATCACTAACGTCTACCAATGCATCTCTCTTTGTTTCAAGTTGTATTGAGTCATATGAGAATCTAAACTATATGTATTGTTTTTTGATCTTCCAAACTATCTTATTGTTTTTTGACTTCCTATTATTAAAACAGACATATAATCAACAAAAATAAATAAAAAAAACTGTCCATTTTAAAAATTTTGATTTTGAAATCAAATTATTAAGTATAATAAACATGATTCTCAACATTATTGATAGGAAGTAAATTGAAATATTCGTAAATCCAGATTTAAAAAACACTTTAGTTATATATGATTTACAACATTTTCACATTTACAACAGTCTATATACGGAAAATTCATTAGCATTTTACACTCTTATAAGGTGAAGAAATAGAAAGAATTTGGAGCAGAAAAAAAGCAATTTAGGTTATAAAGAATTCTTACTTCCAATTTTATTTTATCTTTTACTGAATTATCTAAAAGACTTGATTTTTCATTCAGAGATTCTGTTAATCGTTGAAGTTCTTTCTTAAAATTGACTTCTTTTTCTGACAATTCATTTTGAAGTTTCAAATTCTGACTTCAAATTCAAATGGAAAAGAAAATAAATTGAAAATTAATTATATATATAATGTAAATGATGCAAAAATACATTAAATTACTCTACATAAGAAAAAGAAAGGTAAAGATAATTGCTTTTGCGTAAAACTTTTCACATGAGATATCATGAGTTATTCCAAAATAAATTAATAATAATAAGTAAAAAAAAAAAAAGGCAACTGATTACTAAAGCCATTCAAATTTCTCACTTAATAAAACTTCATATTTGCATCAATAGGAAATTATGATAAATAAAAACTTTTACAAAAAATGGTAAAATAATAATTTTCTAAAATAATTTATTTTTACTTTACAATTTTCTGAATTACATAAATATTTAAAAAAACTAAATAGAACACTTACTGCCGTATCTCCTCAACTTGATTTTTTCCTTCAATAATACTATTGTTTGCTATTGTCAAATGCAATTTTAATTGATCTCTTTGAGCAGCAATATCAAATAGCATTTTTTCCTGTAATAGTCCATTGATATGTTTTAATTAATACATAACCAACTGTAATAAATATTCTTCATTAACAAAAAATTCAAAACATTAATTTTTGTTATTTTCAATATAAACATAATTTACATTATTAAATATCTTATAAAGAAGTACATTAAAATAATTCAGCCAAAGTGACCCAAAGATCTTCAGGTTTATAAAATAAATAAAAAAGTTTACAGAATAAGAAAACAAATAATAGCATATGTTAAAATATAAACAAAGGCATCAGAATTTTACATACCTTTTCTTTCAATTCTTTTTCTGATTTTAGAAGCGATTGTTCTGCTTTTTCAGATTGCAGCCTCTGAACTCTTAATTTTTTGAAAAAGGAAAAAGACAATACTTAATAATATTTTTCCATTTAATCTTTTTCAATTATATGGCACTTAAAATGATTTATTCAAATTTAAATAATAAAAATACACATCAAAAATACAGTAACACCCCACTTAACGCTGTTTCGGTTTAGCGCTCTTTTATTTCAACCCAGGGATTCCCCGAAATTGCTCACAGAGATACGGGGATTCCCTGAAATTGTAGGTTTCAAAATATGTACATAACTTATCCGAAACAGTGTAGTTGTGTTTCTTGTTTGGCACAGTACTGTAGGGACGCATTTTTATCATTTGAAACATTTGTTGACATTGTAAGTATAAATTTATATAATACTATAATGATTAAAACAGTGACACATATTATGATCTTTAGTTTTTATCATGGATGATAATGAAAAACAAGAAAAGAAAGCAACCAGAAAAAGCATTTCACTGGAAACTAACATGCAAGAGATTAGAAGATTAGATTCTGGTGAACGTCAGTCTCAAATTAGTGCTGCATTAAATTTGACAACTTCAACAAGACGCCTTCTTGACAAAAGGGCAGAAAATTGGAAACACAGAATAGACTGAATGATCTGACTGACTTAGAATTTTATTTGCTTTTATATGTATATATTCGTTTATATTGTTATTTTTGTAAGAAATAAATGTTAGGGTTTTTTTTATTTGAAAAAAAACACACCATAATTATTAAATTTAATACCTAACCAATTTTCTATCCATCTTCCCCTAACCCCATTATTTACATGTTAAGATAGACTCGTTTAGCACTGTTTCGCATTACGCTCTACTTTGATGAAACATATCTCCCGCGTTAAGCGGGGTCTTACTGTATAATACACTTTGCTAAATTTAAATTCTTTAAAAAAATACAATTATTAAAATGAAACTCCAACCATTGGGTAAGCATTTTAATAAGTAAATTGTTTTGGATAAATTTTTTGGGAAAATGGACACTCAATTACTCACTTTAAAGCTTTTTTCAGAGCTGTTTTCTCAGCTAGGGCATTGTTTTTTATGTGTTCAATAATTTCAAGAAGCTCGTCCTTTTTATCATTGTTTTTGTTATTAGAAAGTTTCTGTTAAAACAAAAAAATGTGTTGATCTCTCATTTAAAGACATTAGTTAATTATTTAAATGAAAATTAATAAAGAATTTACATTTAATTCAGCATTCAGGTATTGTATTTGAGTCTCCTTGTAAGAAAGCTGCTTTACTAGCTCAGCTCTTGTTTCCTCCAGAGTTGATTTATAACTTTCCATCGTATTTGTTTTACCCTACAAAAAATTAAAATTCTCTTTTAACACCAATTTTTTCCCCCTATATGATGAATAAATAATGGCAAATTTAGCCTTATAATTACTAACAATATTTGTTA
>BMAV01001303.1:282629-304906 GCA_019973955.1 Trichonephila inaurata madagascariensis | reverse complement strand
CCTGAACCAATTCTAAATAATTTGTGTCATGTAGATCTTTGAATTGTCATCCTAGATTATGCCAGTTCCTTTCAGAAAGAAAAAATCCATTAATGGAATGATCTAGCCATTAAACATGTTTAAGCAAAGCAGCAACTTTATTTTATTGTCAAATAATGTTGCTGATCTTGGATCAGACCCATTGAAGTCACTATAGATCATGATACTCTGGCTCCATTTACTTGCTTAGTGGACACTATGTATGAATGGTGAATTCTTCCAATCATTTTGTGAAATTACTCTTCTTACTCTAATGCAGTCATAGTTTTGAAGTAGGTTGAATCTTGACTCATCAGACCATGACATTTCTTCACTACTGAATACAGTGGAGTCCCGAAAACTCTGTAATTGATAGACTAGCAGTCAAGATAACTCAGATTTACAATTTTTTCATTGTATTTCAGATGATGCAAAAAATGCAGATTGCAGTATGCAAGACATTAGGATGCATTTCTTTAAAATAAATAACGAGTTTATGCAAAATTGGCTACTTAATTTGCATTACAGACAGCTTTATGCCTTCATAAAGTATTTTTCTAAGGTGTGTCTAATCAGGTAAATTACTGTATACAGTGTTAATTAATTTTCATTTTCATGTAGCAAATACTCTATGCCTTCATAAAATAAGAATTTTCCTTTTGTTTAAGAGGATTTGGGCATTTTTTTCCCCTGTGGTATTCTCAAGCAAATGATACATACAAGTGCAGTACAATATCTTCTGGAGGAAACATTTGTACTTATTCTTTTCCCCCTTCTCGATAACCAGGAATTTTCACAAATTTGCCCACCCTTCAGCCCATATTAAGTTAAGTTTTCACAACTCTACTGTGGTATATTATTTATGCTCCATATTGAATTGGAGCCAGAAACAAACGGTTTTGTTGAGACTCTACAACTGTTAAGTCCCATTCGTCATATTTATGTTCTTATTGCATTGTGAGCATTCAAATACCCCAATATGCACCGTTAAATAATGCAATGAGTTTTAAGGTTGAATTTTTTTAGATGTTTCTTCACTAATTGCTTAAGAGATAGAGATCTTAAACTGTGGGAATTTAATAGTTCTTTTCAACCCTATTAATTCTGAGATGTTGACAGCACATATAGATCCTTAATAAATTTCAATGATGCACTGGACTTCTCTCAACCTAATGCCAGAAATTTTAGCAATTTCTTTCATTTTTTTCTTTGACTGATGCAGGCTCATAATTTGACTCTTTAAATACAGAAACATCTTTTCTGTAACTATATGGAGCAATTTTACACATACTTGTTACAGAAATGTTCAGTACTTCTCTATTTAAAGGATAAATTAACAGCAGCAACAAGTAAATCACTGTATTAACAAGCCATTTATTTCTTATGTATTGCATGTATGATTATTATTTTTGGGGGGCCAGGTAGTATATATTAAAAATTAATGTAGATATAAAATTTATTAAAACAACATTAATAATGCACACAAATTAAATGCATATAATTTTTAACATTGTATATACACATGTATAACTATTTATTTTGATGATGTGGTAAAACTAATCATATTTACTAGAAATTCATAAACTATTGAGTAAATTTATTAATTTTCCTATCTCACAATTTAGCTTATATGTAAAAGTAAGATAACCATAACAGCATATTTCGTCATATATATATGTGTGTCCCTTTTATTGTACAGATTGTATATATAAGTAGAACTATGAAAAGATTCCATTTCTAAGGTTCATTTAATTGATAAAACAAAATTTATAGTTATTTAAAAAAAAAAAAATTTGGAAATAAATATAGATGAACATAAAATGAAAGCTCACAATATTCTAAAAAAAGAAGATATAAATTTTTAATCTTGGAAAAGAAAAGCATTTTTTTCTAAATTTGTGAAAATAAATAATTGCTAATAAAAATGATGATTAAAAATTTTTAGCTAACTTTTAAAAATTTTAATTCCATTCTGATTATTTACGTAACAGAAAAATCTTAGTCACATTATCAATCAAATATATCGTACAAGTTATATTTTTCATTAATTACCCCACTACTCTAAAAACCCAACTCACAATTATGACAGACGAATTGAATAAGGAATAAAACTATTGTAAAAATTATTTAGATATACTGTTAATAAGCAAAATAATGCAGTAAGTTCTTTTTTTCTTAATATTTATCATTAAAAAACTCTAACAAAAAACGATTAAGCGAACTTTTTCTAAAACACATTCTTATAAAATTAAAATTTAATACAGAAGAATTATATGTATTAATCCTATGCCAGGCCATCTTTTACAAATTTCAATTAATTTTAGCAGTAGTTTTCAGGATAGTATCAAATAGATTGCCATAATTTGCAAAATAAGATCTTATGAAATAGCTTTTAAAGCTACATACATTCTTATAAAGCTAAAAATGTATGCCCCATGTAGTTATAATATTAAAACAATAATGTGTGTGGGGAAATCCAATGCAATACTGAAAGTTTTTTAAATACAGAGTGTCTTCAAATTAGTTGGGCAACTTCGTAAGTTAAGAGCTACCGAAAATATTAAATTAAACTAACTTGTTTAAAGTCTGACTAGTAGTAATACATTCTAACTTCATTCATAGGTGGTTTCAGGAATCAATTGAAGCTGTTTTTTAGTGTGCAGTAATCATTCTTTGTTTGGCATTATGATACTGAAGATGTAGAATGGTGCTATAAAAGCGAAATGCTATTTTTGGTTTAAAGAAAATCATTCTGCAGTGCAAGTAGATAAAATTTTGTTCAAGAATACAAGAAACAAGTAATATATATATATATATATATATATATATATATATATAAAATGATTTAAGTCAATTCCTACTTAGGTCAACAAAGAAAAAGTTTATTTTAGTTACTTTTTATTAAATAGTTACAATTAATATAAATATGTATATACATATGACAGAATCACAATATTAAGTGGCAAAATAGAAAGCGATTTCCCATTTTCCTTTCCATATAAGGTGTAGGACTATTTTTTTGTTTGTTATTATTTATTCATTAATTAAATTTAATTATTCTAAAATAGTATATTAAAAAAGAAATCACATTCCCCAAAATTAGGCTATCCCAGGTGGGATTCGAACCCACAACTTTCAGATTAGAAGTCCAACGCGCTATCCATTGCACTACAGGGACACAATGAAAGATTTTGCTTTCTATATGCTGTTGGCCTATTATTTTTGTTTATTATTCATTTTTTAATTTAATTAATGTATTAATATTGAAAAAGCTGTATTAACATCAAGTGTTATTTACTACCAGTTTAAAAAAATGTATTTGAACTTGAATAGATGATTAGAAAGTATTTTATTAACGATTGAAAATTTGAACAAGATATAAATATATATATAGGGAGAGAGTGAACCAATAGTAGGTATTGAAAAAAACCTTGAAAAGAAATAGTATTGTAGCATGGTATCATCGATTTACTGAAACAGAATAAATGGTTTATAAGGTCAATTATCAAGGCAGACCTGCAGTCTCAGAAGAGATGGTTGACATAGTAAGAGAAACATTCATTAGAAGTCCCTCAAAATCTATATCAAAAAAGCTAGTTATTATTTAAGTGGACATGCTATAGATTTTCCTTATGCCAATCATCAAAGAAAATATTCCAGGAGGTTGTGTTTTTCAACATGATGGTTCTCCTTGTCACAACCACAACACGACGTTACATCTTACCTCAATGCAGAGGTACCAATTATGATTGGTTGTGAAGGTGTCACTCAATGACAACCCAAATCAACAGATTTTTCACCACTAGATTTTAGTGTATGAGATTTTGCAAAGGATCAAGTGTATACTCTGCCATTTGCTGTGTTCTTTCCTGAACTAAAATAAAGGATATTTGCAATGCAATTAATTTGATGAATGGAAACATGCTGACAAATCTGTGGAAAAAATGGATTAATGAATGGGACATTTGCAGAGGAATGAAAGAAAGTCACATCCAACATTTGTGATAATGATAAACTTGGACTATTTCTCTATCTTATATATGACAATATGTACTTTAATTTTTTCTGTAAATTAGATGCAACAAATCATTCTTTTTGCCCAACTAATTCGTAGACATCCATCATAACTTCAAAATATTCATCTAAAAGTAATGTATTGAAATTATTTTTAAAACTTTTCAGTCTTGGAACTCATTAAATTAAATATATATTCAAAGATATTAAATTTTTAAGTTGTGGAAATTTTCTATATATATATATAACTATCATAGGTTCAAAATATATATTTTATATCAACTCAGGAAAAAACCCAGACCATATAATATTGTGGTTAAAGAAAAAATATACTTTGAAATGGGTAATTTGGCTTTATACAGGGAGGTTAACTAACAAAAATTCAAAATATTTATAAAGTTTCCAAATTAAAATCTGTCTCATTACAGTCAAGCTCATTTTCTGAATAAAATTCCTTCATCTGATCAATTTTTAAAATGTATACAAAAAAGAAATTTTTAATTTTGCAATCAATGATGAGTTACAGCTTATGAAGAGAAAATTTATTTCATATTTTAAAAACTTTCATATAAAGAAATTATATAAATATTGCTAAAACATTTAAAAAAGTCTTTGAAAAGACTTTTTTTACCTTCAATTGTTGTCTTAATAAATCTTGGTTTTTCTCTGTTTTTGACATAAATTCAGAACTTCGCTTCTGAGTTAATGTTTGAAAAATTGTGACAATAGTGGAATAACATCCTAACATCTTAGACAACATATTCTCCTTTAGTTTTAACACTTTCAGATATTCTTCTGTTTTTTTATTCGGGGATATGGTCTAAAACAAGAAGAAGAAAAATCTTCAATTATAATTACAGTGATTGCAATTTCAGTCACATAATTCATAATTAAATATTTGTCAGTAACACGTATTAACACTATACATTTAACAGTAACAATTCAATATTAATATAATTTATAAGATGGAAATTTTTTTTTTCTATAGTGCATTGCAGAACAGAAAATTTAAGAAATACTATTTTTAAACTAAAAAATAGTACATATTTTTAGTTATATAAATTAATTAGCATATAAGGGAATTTTTGTTTTCTTTAATTATCAGTAAAAAACAAAATAAAACATGCTGCCATAAAAGAGGTTTATCAGATAATTATTAAGTTGGAAAGTGAAAGATAAAATATGCATTCATTTTTATTTAAATTGTCTTTTATACAGACTGAAAAGAACTTTCTAAAGTTTTTGAATCAAATAATCATCCTAGATTCAAAATTTTTGCAGGACATCTATTTTTATCAAAAAATTTGTCATCAATATCAATCCTACATACTAATGTTATTACAGAATATTCTCTCTTAGCTTACAAATGATCTTTCTGGCCACAATACTGTTTTGCCAAGAAGCAAACAAAGTCCAAAATTTTACAATATAATAAATTACTATGATTCTAATTTAAAGTTAGACAATAAGCATGTAAATAGTAAGATAGTTTCAGGATTAGACATATATATGCAGAAAAAAAAAGACTCACATTTTCTACAAGAGTTAAACCATATTCTAAATCACCAGAACTAAAAACGAATTCTTTAGTTGCATCTAAAATCCTCCTCAATAAGCCTTCAATTGTTTCACCTTCAATTCCAAATGTAGTAGTGATACTAGAAAAAAAAAAATATAGTACTTGCTAATTACTTAAAAAAATCTCTAAAATATATCAGCATTTGATAAAAGAAATATGTACACTGCAAGTACTTTGTGTTTGATGATAGGTATTTTCAACTATAAAAATGAAATTTGTAGATTTAACGTTTGTATGGATTTTTTAAGCAAAATAATACTTTTATATAAAAAGGGTAAATATTTAAGTAATTATGAATTTTTTGAACAAGAACTTTCTCAACCATTGAAAAATAGTTGCTGTAAAATCCAGCATATAATACACACCTATACCTTCAAACTGCATTTTTTAATTTTTAGGTATATTATTCCTTAATTTTACGAAGAAGCATGTCTGCAATGCTCTTACGTTTTGAATTCATTTATTTGAGGTATTATCTCAGGGTTAAAAAAAGATATTATACTTCCAGAAGTACAACCCTTTAAGTTCATTAAGTATGCCTTTTCAAAATAAACAGTATTTTGATATATCTAGAAGTCTTGAATTTTTTTAATGCTCACTTCTTTTTTATATTTAAATTATCATTTTTATACCTAACGTATAACATGCACCCATAAATTTTGATCATATTTTTTGCGTTAGAAGTACCCATTACATGTCAGATTTTATGGAAACTGCTCTTACAAAATATACTTCCTTAATTTATATAATAAAATATGATCTATGCGAGTCAGAAAAAATATTGATGTCTTTTAATAAAATGTAATTTAAGTTTATTTTAGGTACTTGCATATTATTTCATTGACCAATTCGTCAAATGAAAAAACATCACCAATAATGAAAAACTGCTCCAGCTAATGTACAAACACAATATTGTTCATACATATCTTGACAACATTTGGCAATGCCTTTCGATTTAGAGAATATGTAAGTACTTTATTTCAAAACAAGAAAAAAGGAAAGAAATTAATTATTAAGAGAATAAAGAGGTAATCTATTAAGAAAGAAACTAATACAAAAATATCAATCTTTTCTAAATATAGTTATGAATTTTTCATAAATATGTCAAATTCTTATTGAGGAAATCAGGATTTTTGAGTATCACTTACCCCTCTAGAAACTGTGCTATTTGTTTCATTGATGCAAAATGTGTATTTAGTAACTTCACTTCTTGTTTAATAGATTGTAAATTAGCATTTAATTCACATGGTTTTTTATCAGATGAAATTGAACTAAAAGAAGCAGTATCTGAAAAATCTCCTTCCATATTTTTCAATTCTGGTCTGGCATCACAAGGTTCACTTTCAGATTTCTGTCAAAAGAACTTTTATAAGGATTTATTTATAAAATACAATTTCTATTGAATCAATTTGGTACTTTTCGTTTCGGCAGCGCAAATCTCGCCAAGGAGGCTTTATTGGCGACAATACACAATATACACATAAAAAATGTTAGTTTTTATTGATTTTTCATCTATTTTTGATGTACTATGAAAAAGACGTTACTGATAAGAAGAAACTACAACTTGGTAAAAGGTTACCAGAAGGAATATTCGCTTTGGCATCAGTTGTATCATTTTTGGCGACTTTAATGCAAGCGCCGATAAAATGGAAAAGTACCATCAATTTTTATTCATAAAAAGACATTAGAAACTATATAATATAGAATTATCTAGAGGATACTAAGACAACATTCTAGAAATAAAAAATATATATTATTAAGCAACATTTTAAATGGATTGCATACAGAAACTATCAAAGAAAGAAGCACTGCATACACAAAAGTAAAAAAATATGCTGTTTAATACAGAATAAAAGTTAACAAATCTGTTAATAGTACTTTGTCTTTTTCAAATATTTGTTGCCTTCCTATATTTTTCAGACAGCTTTCAAATAATTTCTCTTTTAATGCTGAAACTTGATTTGAAATTATATATTGATTTTTTTATCTACACACATATTTCAATTAAGTCTAGTAAACTGAAATTAATATATTTTTTTACAAATTTTTATCACAAAATTATTTTTAATACATGAGAAACTTCATATAAAAATTAAAACAGAACAAAATAATCTTTTTAAAAAAATTCATAAGATTACAGTAAGACCCTGCTTAATGCTGTTTCGCTTAGAGCTGTTTCAATTTAACGCTCTTTTATTTTAATTGTGGGATTCTCCAAAATTGCACTCAGCATTAGGCTTCCCGATATCCAAAGCAGTTTATCTGTGTTTCTTCTTTCCTGTGGTGTTATACGAACGTATTTTAATTGTTTCAAACATTTGTTGACGTTATTGTAAGTATTAATGTATGTAATATAACGATTGCTATGGTGACAAATATTATCATTTTTAGTTTTTATCATGGGTAATAATAAAAAACACGAAAACAGAGCAACAAGAAAAAGAATTTTCACTTGAAACTAAAATGCAAGTGATTAGAATATTAGATACTGTTGAACGTCAATCTCAAATTGGTGCTGCATTGAATTTCGCAACAACAATAGGGGCCATTCTTAAGAATAAAGAAAAAATACTGTCATCGACAACTGCAACTACGACAAGCTCTGCAACTAGAATTACCCCTTCTAGAAGTAATAAAATAGAGGAAATGGAAAAATGACTTTCTATATGGGCTGATGACGAAATTGAACGCAATATGCCATTGAACCAAGACTTAGAGTCTTATTTATTTTTATATGTATAGTCGTTTATTATACTTCTGTATTTGTAAGAAATAAATTTTTGTTCTATTGTTATAAAAACATAATTAATAAATTTAATGGTAAAATACCTGACCAATTTTCTACCTATCTTCCCTTAACCCCATTATTTACATGATGAGATAACCTCGTTTAACGCTGTTTCATATAATGCTCTATTTTGATAGAACGTATACCCTGCATTAAGCGGGGTCTTACTGTATTTTTCTAAAAACAATCTACTTGATTCAAAATAAAATATCAAATAGATATTAAAAGAACAACTGGTGCCATTTCATAGTAAAAAACAATAACAACAACATTTATTCTGTTTCAATGAGATTGATTGCTTGCTTATTAATGTTACAATCTGAAGATAAACAAGGAAGGAGATACAATAGTAAAATGTGATGAGGTTGACACCCCACTCTCCAAACTCCTACATGCCAATATGAAGACTTTGGGTGTTGATAAATTTAACAGGCATCAAACAATCTATATGACAGATCTTTAGTGGTATCAAAACTAGAACCTGACTTGACAAAAATAATGCCAGCCACAAATGCATAACCACTGCTGCTTGGCTAGTACAGCCACTCTGATTAAAGATAACTGAAAAGCTGACACATGAATATTTCCATACCCATAATGCAGACACAAAAGTTGAAATAAATTCAAAACATTAAAAAACCATTTATATTAAATAAAGATGTCATATGAAATTTTAATATTCTCAATCATTTTCTAAAACAACAATCTACCTTGTAATAAATTTATTACATATTTATTCAATATAAACTAATCATTATTTGCAACATGCACTAACTCTGTATTTCAATAAATTGTATAATATTTTCAATTTAAAACTACTTGATTTTCTTAATTGAGATGTATATATTTGAGATAATAGAATATAATGGAAGCGTGAATAATTTAATAAAATGGTTTATTAACAATAGAAATACTAAAATTTTATTTTATATGAGTGTATATATATATATATTTACTGTAAAATCCGGCGTATAACGCGCACCCATACCTTCAAGCTGAACTTTTTAATTTTTCCGTATATTCGCCGTATAAAGCACACCCTTATTTTTCGGTGAAATGTGGAATATTAGTATACATTGCTCCTTTATTTTGAAGTCATTTATTCGAAGTACTATCACCAGACTTTTGAAAAAATAGTATACTTCTAGAACTACAACTCTTTTAGTTCATAAGGCAAGTCTTTACTTTTATATAAGTAGTATATTTCGATACATGTAGAAGTAAAAAAATTTTTATGCTCATCTCTTTTATTATTTTTAAAGCTATCATTTTTATACCCAGCGTATAACGCGCACCCTTAAGTTTCGATCTTACTTTTTGTGTTAAAAGTGTGCGTTATATGCCGTATTTTACGGTAAATACTATTCTAGTCTACATAAAATTTAGTTATTGAAAAATATATTACCTACATTCAAAGTAAGCCTTAAAAAAAATAAAACACTTTTATTATTAAATACTTTATTTCCAGATAATGAAAAATCTAAAACATTTATGAATATTTAAATGAAAAAAGGAAACTATCCATCTAAAAACAAAATAAAAGAATGTACAATGCAATCTATGATCTTTTAAAATTGCCTAAATTTTTTAAAAGTATTGTTACTTTTTTTTTTAATAAAATATGAAGCTAAGTACTTTTTACTTAAACTTAAATAACTTTACCAACATATGTTAAAGAAAATGCTCACCTTCGAGTCAAAATTTAAATCCGGATTACTCATAGGATCTTTAACAGTAGTGAATCCATGTTCTTCATTTACTATT
Organism: Trichonephila inaurata madagascariensis; assembly: GCA_019973955.1. Lineage (NCBI taxonomy): Eukaryota > Metazoa > Arthropoda > Arachnida > Araneae > Nephilidae > Trichonephila > Trichonephila inaurata. Next base: position 294,743 of record BMAV01001303.1, on the reverse strand, counting down.
GTGCATGTATCTTTAGTCTTAGAGAAGTAAGTTTTTTAGAATTAAAGAAATTATTCATTCAAAAAATAAGTAGAAAGATTTTAATACTTATAAAAAAAGTTATCCAGCAATAAAATAAATAAAAATTGCATTATAAGGGGACATGATACAATTTATACAAAAATCTTTGACTTAATGGTTATTACAATTTTTTTTTTTTTTTTTTGCCCTAATGTATATGGAATACATAAAACAGATTTTTTTTCTCGAAATACCAAACACTTAATTTTTTAAACAAAAGTTTTAAAATTTATGAAGTTATTTTAAAATGCTACTCCTCCAACAAAAATTGACGCATATATATGAAATTTGATTTACAAGTATGTCAAAATATCTTTAAGAAAAGATGATATGGGTTTTGTGATAACCTGATTGATATTTGTAAAATACTTCGTGTGAATGCTTATAGAAAAAATTCCTTAAAAAATATATAAATTCCAAATTCAATTATTTTTTTTTAAAAAAAAATAACTATTGCTTTGATTCAAAAAGGCACACCAACTTTTTTTACATGTATTATTAGCAATAGTTAGAAAAAAAAATTTAAGGCATTTGGCACAATAGGAAAAAAGTCTTAGCATTTTCAATGAAGACAAACTAGTAATTTTATCTTTCTGAGACAAATCAGTTTAAAGTTTCGATTTGTCATTGGGATGTGAATAAAAACAAACATAAAAGTTATTATAGCTCTGCATTTTTTAAACTTGGAGTTTTCAAATTTTGTGAGATTTAGATTTGATTTTTGTCAACTGAATTGTATTGTGTCCCCTTAAGTTTATAATTTTATTAATTCAAATTATTATAATGATGGCATAAAGTTGACAAGAGTATGGTTCGTTTTTTAATTAAAGACTGTTTAAGAAAATGTACAAATTATGCTGAGATTTTTATTTCTTAAAAATTCAGTCTGTCATAAATATATATTTGAACATCCGTTCAAATATATGTCAAGAGCTTCATAAATGACAAAATATATAACTTAATGTTCACATTTTCCATTTGGTATTAAAAAAAGAGTTCCCTTTACCTTTTAATTCATATTATTGAATATATTGATTAAATCATTCAACTTAACAAACATTTGCTTATCATTAAACAGGATGAGAACTTAAAAAATTCTGTCACGAAAATTTTATGTACACTTCTCTTTTTACTACTGTGTTGAATATGTTTGGAGGCCCAATTTCATTTTTTTCACAATAGCATCCTGTATTTTACTTTCTAAAAAATCTAGTTTTTCATTGATTTGGGAAATATTATCTGTATTAAATGCTTTAAATGTTGCTCTTAATCGTCCTATAGCTTCAAAGGCCTCTGATGTTGAAAAAGGCTGAAATGTAGCTAATTCTTCCTCTTTTTCGCTTTCACTAGATTCTGAAACAATTTCCTGTGGAAATATAAAATATTACAAATAAACAAAATAAATAATTTCTGAACCTTTAAATTTTATGTTTTTTTTTTTTAAAAAAATATTTTTTATTTTTAACAGAATATAAATTACTTACCTTGGTTGATGAATATGCTTCGCTTTCATCTTCCAAGTCACTTAACATATCTTCACAAAATTCCACGTCTTCATGAAAAACACAATCGCTAATTTGAGAAGCCTCACAAAGGAGTCTCAACTCACTTAAATTACTTTCTTCTTCATTATCATTGTGTATAATCAGTAAGCTTAAACCACAAGCAGAGAAACATTTTTGTATTGTTGTAGAGCTAACTTCATTCCAAGCATGTTTAACAAGCTGGACAGCATCAAAAAGAGTAACCTTCTTTGCTAAAGATGAAATCTCTTCAGAATCTGAGGCATGAGAAAGAAGTCTTTTTAACATATTTTTCCTGTATAAAATTTTAAAGGACTGAATTATACCTTGATCTAAAGGTTGTAAAGGAGACAATGGATTTGGAGGTAAAAATCGAACTGCAATATTAGACAAAGTTATTTCATCAGGATGACAAGGAGCATAATCAATAAGAAGCAAAATTTTTTTCTTTCGAGTTTTCATTCTTTCATTTAGATCTTGAAGCCATTCTTCAAGAATTTCAGAAGTCATCCAAGCTTTTTCATTGTGCTTGTGTTTGATGCCCAAAGAATTTAAATCAGCTTCTTTAAATGATTTAGGCTCCTTGCATTTAGTTACAATAACAGGGATTTCTTTTTCTCCAACAGAACTGCAACAAAATCCAATGGTTAGACGCTCATTTGAGAGCTTACCTCCCCGACATTTCTTCCCTAATTCTATTAATGTTCTATCAGGTAGAGCTCGAAACAACAATCCAGTTTCACCGAGATTATAAATATCTTGGGGATCATAACCTTCGGTAATTGATGGTATTGAAATTTTGTTTTCTGTAATTTTAGAAGAATTAGCATCAGATTCTCCTGATGCTCCTGTACAGACAATGCTATGTCTTCTTTTAAAACTATCCAACCAGCCATTACTTGCTTTAAATACTGGTAAGTTAAGAGCTTCAGCATACTCACGGGCTTTCTCCTGCAGAACAATTCCACTAACAGGCATTCCTTCTTGTACAGCTCTTTTATAAAATTCTAACACTAACACATTCACATTTTCAAAAGCAGATTTCCTTTTTCTTTTCCACCCTTTCCTGCCATTATTTTCTTTCCATTCTTTTAGCAATGATCCTTTATTCTTTAGAATATTTGAAATTTGAGTTTTCCCACAGGAGAATTTTTCTGCAAGTTGTCTCTGTGAGAGACCAATATTGTGGCCTTCTATTACTCTAATTCTTTTTTCCAATGGAAGTACTTCTCTGGGGATTTTTTTCTTTTCACTTTCTACATACTTCTTTTCCCTTTCAGCATCCATAACAGATGACAATAATGAAATTTAAAAAAAACTCTTAATATGACCAAATTCAAATAGAAATTAATCAATAATCTTCAAACTATTTTTCTGTTTTAAATTTTTGAGCCTCAATCGTGATGTTCAGCATAACGATTTCTACCTTCTGTTTTTCTCAGAAGCATTGATTATTGCAAGAAAATTTTCATTGTTTAATTACAATACTGATATATAATTCTTACAGTTCCATAACATTCTAAGAGAAATATTTTTAGCTAGATCATGTAACATGAGACCTAGACTTTGATGGACACTTGTAGTTGAGGAAGATTGTTTGCTTCTTAAAACTAAGAATTGAAGGAGTGGGGCTGCCTATAGAGGTAGCTGGAAACATCTGGTTTGAAACACCTTGGTCAATCCTGATCTGTTGCACCATCAATGATGAATTCAAATAATTATGACTTTGAATTAACATCTAATTCCATAAAAAAATTCTTTTGGAAGCTATGCCTTGCAATGAAACTGATGTAAGGTGTGAATAAAAGAAAGCAAATCTTCCTGAATTAATAATATAATATGCACTAAAACATCTATTACATCTACCAGGTAATGGTAATATTGAAAATAATGATGTAAAAGGTATTTTAAAGATGGATCTGTACTCAAAAGAAAGTCTTATTTTCCCATAAATGCATTCAATTCAACTCTTCTTAACATAAATACTTACAGGTTTAACAGAAGTTTTATTCTGTCGTTGAGCTCTACCTGGAGGTGGTATCCATGGAGTCTTTTTAGTCTTCATGACAGAAGAGTTAGGCATAGCTAATTTTAATATCTGAAAAGAAATCAAAGGAAATTCTAATTAGGTTTTCTATTTTTGTAACATATGAAAATAAATTGAAAACAAACTTATTTGAAATACTCAAAAAGTCTACATTACTAAACTTATAAGAAAAACTAATTTTCAACTTTTCATTAATGCATATAAAAATAGTTTTTTTTCTTTCTTGGCATAAAATACGTTAAAAGGGAAAAAAACTTAAATGGTGTTCATCAATTATTTCTGGCCAAATTTTTATGAATAATGGAAATTGAACATCAAGCTTGCAGAAAAAATTATGATGCAAATTTAAATCTGACAATATTTCCAACTACAATAATTTTGTTATACAGTAATGCCATCAGGAGTTTGGCTTAGAAGTAGTAAACTATTACATTCTAGCTATAATTACACAGAACTTTTTCACTTAAAGCCACACATATATATTTCTGATCGTCATTAAAATGCATTCATACTGGAAAATTTTTTTAAAAAAAATTTGTAAGAATATAATGTAATCAAAAATAAACTAGAAATAAAACTACTAAATTTTTAAGGAGCTCAAAGAGTATAAATAAAACCAAATAAAGGAGACAATACCTCTGACATTGTCAATGACAGTTACGAAAGATAAAGAAAAATTAATAAAAGTAAATTGGTGAATTATCATGAGAAGTAGACTAAAAAATTTATTTTCACTCAATTATTTGATCCCACAGTAAAAATTAAATAACTAACTTCTTAAAATATCGCATATTATATTTATATTACTGCATAAAGAATACTTCTTTTAAAATTTTTAAATTAAAAAAAAAGAAAACCTTTTTCACAAAACAATTGTAAGCCCATATATTTTACATACCAATAATTTCTAAATTTTTACCTTTTTTAAAATGAATTAAAATTAAACATGAACAAAAGAAAACGGAATTTTTTTATGAGGTTTTAAACATAAACACTAGGGAAAAAAATTTTAAATGAGAATTTAATTTTCCAGCAATTATTTTGTATTTATAGAATTATGATTTTAATCTGTACTGCTTTTATTGACAAATTCAGTCTTTGAAAAACAAACTATATTGAAATTGACAGATCAAAATGATTAAAGCTATCTCAGCATAATGCTAAAAAAATAATAAATTTTTATTTCACTTTTTCAAGTAGGAAAAGACTCCAACATAAATATCATATTGGGACTTCCCTATTCCACAGACAGCAAGGAACATATTGTATTCTTTCTAGTTCAATCTATTTTTTCTATCGTAAAATTTATTTCAGATTTCATCTTCTATGTTCCAATGTAAAAAGGTTCCAAAATTTATATATTTAAGCAAAAAATTGCATTTTTATTGAATATTCTTAAATTTTGAAGATGCTACATTAAAAAAAGAATGCATGTTTTAACAACACACTTATACAGGAATTTATGCATTTTTCTACCTGACAATGTGTCTCAAATTTGGTTCCTTGACATAAGAAAATGCCAAATTTAAGATGGAACTACTTCGATGATATTAAAATGTAAAACATCTGGAATGTTATAAATGTATGTATACATTAAGAGCGAGAAAAGCATATCATCTCAAGATGGACACCCTCCCACATACACCTTTACAAAAAATGGAATTTAATAAATAGTATTTAAGATATTTGAATAAAAGTTTAAAAAATTTATAAGTTTTTTTACATAAAAGATATCAGCAAATTATTTTTCTTTAGCAAATAAAGTTACACCTTTTAAAATCACGAAAAAATGAAGATCAGAAAATGACAAAACTTGAATGATACACAACAAAAGTACTTCATAAAAACGTTCTAAAATGAATTTGATTAGATATATTTTAAAAGCAAAAAAAACTAAAAATATTTGTTCGGTCCTAGGAGAGCCCACACCCTTGGCGCGAATTATTTTGGTTGGCGATAATTGTGCCATCTTGGTAACCCTACTTTGATACACTAGATATGGTAAACCTAACTATTTCTGGAATTTTTGTATTTTGTCGGCAGGCATTTCAAATTTCATTTTGTTGTTGGGCACTGGGCTGGAAATATGGCTGTGTGTGTGAGTGAATATACCTTAGAATTTTTTTACTTTGTTGAATGCGAAAGGTAAGATTGAATTTATTGAATGGTGTATGAAGAAAGGATTGATTACTTCGACTTATGATTGTCCTAAATGTGATGAGCAAATGAGACTATACGAATGAAACAGCTTTCTTCGAAATCGTACCAGCCACGCAGAAGGTATATTCGACCATTAATTACCTCACGGAATATATATGGCGGTAACAACAGAACAGCGTACAACAGATTTAAAAAAATTCTCATCGAAGAATTTTTTAAATCTGTTGTTACGCTATATCCCTCCACTCGGAAAAGATAAGCAGTAAGAAAGTGTTGTTTTTATCTTAAGTGTTTAATTTCTGTATTGTTTACATATATTTTAATTATGCATCCACCTTATTCCGCTATATTCACTTGTTGCCATTGTCGGTTTCGCTTGCCACCATCTCGTTCTGACTTGGCGCTTTTTTCAGTTTGTCACCAAGGGTGTGGGCTCTCCTAGGATTTTACCAAAAATATTTTCATTATTAACCGCAATAAATAAAAACTTATTTATGTCAAAATTAAATAAAAAATTTTCAACATTCTCCTTAGTTATACAACACAAATACTAATATTCTTTCAAAAACATAATCATGAGCTAAATTAATAATTTAAAGTAACATTGTTGTTTTCACAATATTAGAATATTTTTTAAAATATTCTACTAATAAAAATTGTTTGAGTTTTAAGAAATCAACTAATAGTTAAAATAAAAAAAAGTTCTTATATTTCATAACAATCTTTTTATTTAATTAATGGAATAGAAAATTTATAAAATTGTACAATTAATTACAAAAAAATAATTAAACTCATTTCATCAAACAAAATGAATTAATTAGTAATGAAAATAAGTAACATAAGCTTAAAATAATCAATTTTACTGTGTTACCTTTCATACAGAGCTGATTGAATTTTAAAATTTATTCAACGTTTAATAAGATGTATTTTTCCTTATGAATACAATATTTCTCTTGTAACCTTTTATACGAGAGAAAAAAGGTTGATTAAAAATTAAAAAGCGTTATAAATAAAAAACTTTAATAGTGCAGAATTTTACTAATTTTTCATAACTTAAGTTTAAAAAAATTACCCTTATAACATTTAATAATTAACCTGATTGTGATGAACTTTTATAATGTGTTGCTAATATTAAATTTGAAAACATGACTGATTTGACAGATTTACAGTTCAAATGCAATCAAGCTGGCTTTACAATATTAAGTTCATAATTTGTATATTCAGAAAAAAGTATATTCATTTTCAAGTATAAAAAAATGAATGAAATCTTAGTCAGTAACAATCTTGTATCTCATGGATAAACTCATATATCCGTCATAATCAACACACGAACACAAACATCAACGTAAACCATGTTCAAAATACCACCTTACTCTGTCACCAGAAAGTACAAGCAAATAATACCGGAAGTTAAACTTTTCATTTTGGCAACACACAATTGTACCGTTAGAACACTGAGTTTTGAAAAGAGAGAAATAATATTCCTTTTCATAATGTGAAAGAAAATAAGCAAATAATTTTCATTGGCGTATATTGAGCAAGTCCAATAAATTCAAAAGGAATTTTGCCTTCACTAAATTTTTAATAGCATGTTTGCATAGATTTGACAATTCCAAAAAATGATAAATCTGAGTTAATTACTTCCATTGCTTTCACATGATAGAGAGTGAAAATTTGAGAGAAAAGCCTTTCTTTTTTTACCTCAAGGCTGGAGTGTCACAGGTTCAAGTCCTGATACCACTTAAGTCCTACTGTGTAAAGGGGCCAACGCATGTTACAATTTGTAGAGGCAGAGCCAAATCGTATTGTCACCTGCATGATCCCCAAAGTTACTACTAACTACAGGCGTACATCTAACCCTTTGCAGCGATGAATTTCGTGGGCCTTAATCCGACACCGTCAAACAGGTGGCATTAACAACAACAAAATTACGAGGTTCATCACCTAAAGCATTTGTGGTGCTTTATAGTGCGATGTTAATACACTCACTGTTCTTCAGCGTTCTCACATTTTAATCCAAATATAAAAATCATTGTTGAGGGGGGAATTTAGTAACATATAACTCAAGTGTAATATAAACAAGTGTAACTTTTTTTTATACCAAAAAATGATGGTTGAATTCTTTGTTTAAAAAAATGGTGGTTAAAAACTTAATTTAAAAAAAAAAAATGACAGTTGAATCCTAAAATTTTAAAACAGATTCTTTGTTGAAGCTTACCTTGCATAATTGTTTGAAATATCTTGCGTTATAGAAAATTTGAAAAAGCATAGTAACAACAATTAGGGCGGGATTGCTCAGTTGCCGCGATATCTAATTAGTGGTCGGCGATGTTTCAATTGTGTTAAGAGCTCGAACCCAAATTTATCTAAGAACCTTTCACATCGATAAACTAATATACATTAAATGAGTCAAGATTCGAAATGGTATGAAGTGAATATGGAGAGAATGATATCAGCAAACTGGAGATCCCATGACAAAACAAAGCAAAAGCTTAAGACATTTTCAACTGTAGGTCTATTTTTTTTTTTTTTTAATTCAAGATATAAGAAGCTATTAGTGAATCGAAAACTAAAATGCAGATACAATTTCCATAGCTGCATTATGAAGCAGGCGATATTTCTTCAAACGAATGTAGATTCATATTGATTTAAAATGTCCTTCATAAAAATAAATTTTTCAAGATTTAATTGTTGCAAATTATTTTGTGTTAAGGTTCATAAAATTCATTCTTTCCAATTACTATTTAGTCTTTGGAACGACTTCCGAAATACGCCCCGTATGTTGCTTTCCCCGCAATGATCCTATCCTTTAGGAAAATTGAGTTTTACAGGAAAGTTCGGTTCCCAACATTAACTTAAATAAGATTATAGCGACCTTAGAATGTGCGGACAGGTTTACCAGATTGGCGACAGATTTGATGGAACAATTATATTTCCAAGGAGTCTTCGAGAAGTTACTGGCCGCAGTAGCCGAGTGGTCAAAGTATCGGATCGTGGTTGGCCCTGTCATGAGTTCGAGCCCAGTACCACTAAAGATCCGTCGTGTAGGGGAGCGATACACGTTAAATCTGTCGAGAGCTCAAACGTCCTCCCTTTGGTCCGGTGTGGTAGTTAGGAGAGGGGGCGCCAGCTCAGGTTTCGTCCACGTCATTTGACCATGGTTCAAAATTACGCGGTCCTTCGCCAAAAGCCCTCGTGTAGCTGAACAGTGCGACGTTAATATTCAATCAATCAATCACTCACTCACTCGAGAAGTCACTGAGATCGATCTTTCTGGAAATTTCTACGAGGCTATATAAAGGTCGGTGAAGGTCAAAAGAGTCAGTCAATCGAGATAAGAATTTACTTATGCCTTGCCTGCGATAAGATAGAGAGACTTTATCTTTTTCAGTTCATTCTAGCAGAACTCTGTTCTAGAGAGACGTTTCTGAAGCATAACGAGTGTTTATAACGAGTACGTTTTCAACTACTGTAAATAATCTGTTGTAATATTTCTTTATGTATGTATGTCGATTTGTCTTCTTTTTGTCATTTGTTTGCTCTTTGACCATTTTATTAAATCTTTTTGGAGACTTCAGCAGCTTTTACCCCCACTCAAATTTGCAACAACATACAAAGTGTCCGGGCTTAAAATATCCAAAAGCTATGGCTTATTATTACGGAACTACCCATCGTTTTTTGGGTCTAGTTCGATCGGCTCCAGGTGCGCGCTTTATCCGGCAATTGCAGACGATAAACTTGTTACACTGACTTCATTAGTAAAGATGTGGAAGCCACAGCAAAAGGTTCAGTGCCTACTTTGGTTAACGGAATTTAAATCAGTTACGCGCAGTGGCCATGCAAGGGGCAATTCCCATGCGTCGCACGCGCTGAATTGATAGCCACGTGCTTCCTTTCATACAATGTTGCCAATACTGTTGCGATAATACGTAAATGCCATTTATAAAATTTATATAACGTCGTATACTACGTAAGGCAAGGAAAACGTATGCCTGAGAGCCACTTAATTTTTTTAAAAAATTCTCTACGCAAACAAAAGGAGGGGATTCGTACTTTTTCACAATAATACTTTTATTTTCTCCTAATCTCTTAGTTGTCATCAATATGAATCAAAATTTTAGCAACCATCTCGGCAATTAACTTCATTAAAATTTTGGATTTTAATTCTTTTGGTATATTTTTGAGCTCTAATGCTCTTTCGACTGAATCAAACAATAGATACCACATGTTTCATTCCTTCTCTTCGATCTCTTACATAAGAATAATTTTTTATTCCAATTATTTTCGCTTGCGCTCCTCTTCTCTCGTTCACTTGCTGGAATTGAGTGGAAGTGGGCTGCATGATAGTAATATTTAAATAAAAAAAAATAATAAAACTTCATGGGAAAAAAAAGCGTGCATAAAATTTTTAAAAAAACAACACGTGCCTAAAATTTTGTAATTTAAAACTAAGCGAGCGTCACCGACACAAGCACCATTGCCAAATGTAGCAGAGTATAACTGATTGAGAGTTACGCGCCCGAACTTAAAGCTTAATATCGATTCACTTTTCAGCAAAACGCGTTTAAAGAAGTTACCACTTCAAAAACAAATTTTTCCCAGCATTAATTAATTATTTATTTTATTCCTCAAATTTGTTACTACAATTTTTATGAGAGAGAAATCGTAGCTTGCAAATATTAAAATTCCTAAGAAATCTAAATTGCAAAAAAATATTTTAACTATGCTGATACAAATTTAATTTTAAAAAAATGATAGTTACAAATTTAAGTAGTAAATTGTTTCAAATAAAAGCATATCAAATTGAAATTACACACATAAAAATATAAATTTTCTCATGCTCGAATTCATTAATTTTATTAATATTATATGGAAATCTGAACAATTATTCTTTTATTGTTATCACTGAGGTTTTTGCTTTATAAAATACAGAACTTATTTTATGATTTAAAAAAAGAGTTTGCTAAAGTGCCTAGTGCAATATGCATAATTTAACAGCAGAAGATGACTTATGTAGAAATGCACTTATCCATTCTAAGTTGCAACTAACAAACATTGAATTCCGAAAATATTAATCTTTTTACCTTTATTTTTTCAATTCTTACTATCAGTTCACACTCTCCGTGCATATATATACCGGATGTTTCAAAAGTCACGCACATCAACCTTTGTGGTTGAGTTTTAAAGACAAATGAATTATGTTAACAGAATAAAGTACAAAAACAAAGGTTGAACGGTTATCCTTATTGTCAGGTGTCAGACATGGTAAAATAACAGTAAATGTTCAAAATGATGTCCGTTTTCTTGGACACTCAATCGAACTTCTTTTACCAGATAAATTGACACTTTACGAAGAGTGAGAATTATATAATATCCGATATTGCATGAAGGATGTTACTCTTAAGTTCATCAAACGTATGGGGATTATTCTTGAAAGTGACATTTTTCAGATATCCCAAGGAAAAAAATCCTGAATGGACAAATCCGGTAAATGAGGTGGCCAAAGTCCTTTGGAAGTGACACGATCATCGAAAAATTCAGTTAAAACTTCCACACTGTCCTGTAATGTGTGACACGTTGCGCCATCTTGCAACAACCCCAAGCGTACCTTTCATCACTTTCAGCAAGGATATGAATTCCGTAATGATGTTTATGTAGATGGACGGTCTTTTCAATGGACTTCTTTGTAAAGTGATCTCCACATCTGCCATTTTCGTTTTCACTATAGACGCTCTAACCGAACGCTTCTTGTCTGCAACCGATCCTGTGTCACGGAACCGTTGCACTAAAAGGGTTATCATTGATGCATTTGGTGCTGTTTCACCTGGATATTTCTGCTGAAATGCATTTATCACACGGAAATGAGATTGTACAGCGAAATAAAATTCATTCAAGGCTATTCTTTGCTCTTAGGAAAACATCATGCACCTCCCGTTGGGCTCAAATGACAACTGACAAGTATTTTAAAACTGCCTGATATGTTCAAGATTCTAGCTCCAGACTCCGTCGAGAACAGACGTTAGTTTCTGAGCTCATTTCCTTTGCTTGCCCTTATTTTTGACTCTGCTTCCAATCCTTTTGACCGGAACCGAATTATGGCTACCGCTAATAACATGGATTTGACTCAAAATGGAATTATCAATAATGTCCACATACCATCTTCACCTTCCAGATTCGTGATTACTGACGAATTCATCTACGATAATCAACAATCAGTAAGAGAACTGATAAATCTCAGAGACTCTCTTACGCCATCTGGGCAAGGAAACTGTCTATTGTACCAGCAACTAGCGACGAGTATGCCGCCACTAGTGAAGAATTGGG
>BMAV01001303.1:166082-281306 GCA_019973955.1 Trichonephila inaurata madagascariensis | reverse complement strand
CACACAGGAATCAATATAAAAAAAAAATCGAAACTAAATGAATCCTATAACATAAAAATCCCATTTCCGAATAACAATGGCGAATATAGAAAGACAAAATTCTAACGTTTTCAAACAAAATTTAAAAAATTTTATAAAATAAAAATATATAAAATATCCAAGTGCAACCTCGGACTTAGGACCGATAAGTGGGGTTAACTAGTTTGATGGCGCCAACCTTGCCCCTATTGCAACTTGGTATAAATTAATCTTAAAATATCCAATTCTCAAAAATTTAAAAATTAAAAATTTAAAAGTTAAAAATTAAATAGTTAAAATTAAACCATTAAACTTGAAAAATTAAACTATTCGCCATCGCATTCTGAAAGATATTATATTAAAATATTAAAATTCTAAAACAAATATTAAAATTCTAAAACAAATAATTGCATAATGTAAGTGAACTCTCAAACACCAAAGATGACGCACTCATCCTTAGGTAGAAAAATGTCTTAAATCCGAAAGTTCAAATTAAAAACCAATTATTTTCACAAATGAATAGCGTAAATCATTAAAAACTCACCAAAAAGCATTCTATCAATAATTCAATTCACAAATTTTGAACGATTTTTCTCTCATATTTAATACAACAATTACCTCTCCTATATTTTGCTCACAACACCCACTAACGCCATGTCAATCCAAATGATTCATAATCTCACACCAGAGTTCAATCATTTGGTATTAGATGCAAATCAGATTGCAAGCAAAAAAGTTACTTGATTGGTTATAAACGTTTGATTGGTCATAAATAATTTTAAAGTGTAGTCGTGTAAATATTGGTCTATGTGTATACTATAATGTATTCTGTGTGTGGAATGCACAAATTCTTCACAGCTGGACCACTAACAAGCTGACTTTGTGGACCTAATGTGGACCTAATATATATATATATATATACATCCTCCGTCCCTCCCCTTTACATAGGGAGCTTTTCACAGGGTTTATCATTCAGCTTCCTTTCCCCTCCACTGAGCAGAAATGATTAGCTCACTATCGATCTTATTTCTATCTATCTATCTATATATATATATCTTGTACAAATTTTCAATCGTTAATAAAGTACTTTTTGTTCATGGACTCAAGTTCAAATACATTTTTTTAAACTTGCAGTGGATGACATTTGATGTTTATGCAGTTTTTTCAAATATTAATTCATTAATTAAATTTTATTTTTGAAGTGATAACTTCTTTAGACGCATTTTGCTGGAGGTGAATTTGAATGATGCGTTTTAAAAAGTCAAACATTGATACTCTTGGGTTTGTAACGCTCGTAACAATGGTACCAATACTCTGAATGGTACCAATACTACTGAATATTTATGTTTAATGAGTCATGTATCGGAGAAATTTGTGCAGCGAAATGTAGAGCAGGAAATGGACAAGTAATTCTAATGGTTACTATTTATATTTTACCAAATCAAAGTGTAGAGAAAATTATTGAATTCATTCACAAAAATTGAGTTGCCTACACTGTGAAGCCGGATCAACTCTTCTGAACCAATTGCCAATTATTTTAAGTGGAGAATTTAATGTAGATCTTTCAAAAGACAAATCAAAGCCTTTAGTAGATTTTTTAAAATCAAAATTCAATTTAATTATTACAAATGATCCAAATGAAAGCACGACAAAGTACGGAGCAACGATTGACAGAGTTTTTTTTAGATATTTAAATAATTTTGAACTAAAGTATTTATAACCTATTTCAGCTACCACAAACCTACTGTTTCCTTTTTAGAATACAATTAATTCACAAATATGATTGTTTTTCTTAAAATTTATTCTGCGTTATTTCTGACGATATTACAACTAGCTGCAACAGATGGGGCCACCAAAGTAGGAATAGACTTACATTTTTTTTTTTATATTGCTGGTTTTATATTCAGAATAACACAATCAAAAAGAAAAAGTCAGTGAATTTCGAACAATGATTTTATTTACATTCGGTAGGTCATTGACACGTGGAACAATAATTACAAATAAGCAATAATTATATTCAGACACATGAATTTGATGACTTCATCAAACATTTATAAATAATTTTAAACCATTTAATAGTCAAACACAGAACATATACAAAATATTTAAAACTGTTAATAAACTGAAAGAAAATCTCGAGCCAACAATTTATTTACATTCTTCATATATCTTGATAATAAATTTAAAACCATATGCTCCCTAATGTATTAAATAACAGTTGAATAAACAATAATTTTGTTTGATAATTAAAATGAGGAACATTTTTACAAATTGAGATGGGAAAAAAAACTTTTTTTAAAAAACACAGTCCATGTATGGTATCATAAGATAATAGATCTGCGCAAAATGATTCCAATTTTTTAATATTATTCTTTTTACACAATGCTTCCACACCCTTTATTATTTTTAATTATCAAATATTGATTATAAAAATTCATTAAAACACATTTAAGGGGGTTCGCCCATGTGACGCTCTGTTTTTTAAGTATTTTTAGGAAAGTTTTTTTGACGACCAGTAAAATGATAGAACTTTACGTTTTGTATCATTTATTTATATGTATCTGAAAAGAATGTATATAAATTTTTAACCTAAAATATATCCAATAGAACGTGAGTTACAGCGCTCTGAACACACCCGCCTCCAAAAAATGGACTCTCACTTCCTCCAGAATTCCGGCTGATTGGCATATGTGAAATAAAAAAAAACATCCATGGCGTTTTAATCTATAAGCGTAAATGCACCGAATGAAGTATATTCAATTGAAAATATTAAAAATTGGATTTTTGGTAGACCTCTGAAGAGAAAGGTTCGAATTTCATGAATTGTTATGAAAAATAGAAATATTTTGAATTTTGGAATGATCGTAGTTCATTTGGTGCGTATTTTTGTGCTGAGTCTACCCTATAAATTTGAAGTCATTCGGTCAAACCGTTCTTGAGATATGATGGAGGAAAGTTTGAAAAGCACAGTTTTGACAAAAACGAGTTTAAAGTTTCAAGTCCAATTAAAACAATGAAAATCATAACTTAGTGCTACGAACAGCTGCTCTTCTAACACCTGCTTCTTTATAACGACTTCTAATTTGAAAAAAATCACTTCACCACCGTATTCTAGACATGTTAAGAAAGCAATTTATGAAAAAAAAAATTTATTTATTTATTTTGATTTTTTGAACCCCCTTAAATTCTAAAAATATATGCTGAACGTAAAAAAAAAGTCTTGCGATACCTTATCCTTTAACAAAACACGTAGTGTGTATCTACTTTTTTTATGTATTATTTTTTTCCCTCGGACTGATAAGAAATAAATTGAATTTTCGAATATTTCACTAAAAATGATTTTAACTGTTGATAGTTATTTATCAATTAATTTATAACACATCATTAAAAAACTTATTTTAACATAAAAATTAATCTTCGTAAATAACTAAGAAGACAATTATACAGGTTTGGAAAATTTTTAAATATTCTAAGAAACTTCCCCCTTCTTTACACTTTAATATACATCGAATAATTAAGAATTACAAAATATTTTTTTAAAAAAGTGTCATATTACACACTTTATACATCAATATTCAGTTCAACTATTTTAATAATAGAGATGCTTAAAATGTTTCGTAATAACGTTTACTAATCTGTAATTGCAATAAAAAAAATTATTCGAATTATTTTATTTTATTATTATTTTTTTTATTTAGCTTCTCCTTTTGAATTCTTATTATTGTACCTAAGTGTTTATGAAGAAATGAAATTTTTTGAGTTGTGTTATTGACTATTCTTGCTTGACATTTTTCGAATTTCGTGAAATATTATTACTGAAAGAAGTGTAAAAAAATTAATATTGATCACGAAGCTTAAAGTAAAAACGATAGATAGTATTTAGTTCGCGGTTACCGTCTTTTCTTTCTTTCTGAAATACTTTTGGAAAATTCAACTCGTTAGTTTCACTTCCTTATTTTTATCTAAAAAAAATCTTTGTCTGTGTTTGTTTGTTCTATACTTGTTGTCTGTTTAATTAATTTGTTGGTTTTATGTCAGCTTTATAATATATATTCTGATATTAATTAATATTATATACAAACTTTTTATTTCGCTGAAATAAGTGGAATCAATACTAATCAATAACAGAAATCGATAGCTTCTAAAAATATTTGTGGATGTTTTCAATAAGTTATGAAAGTAGAAAGGTAAAAAAAAAAAAGGGGTCGAGAAGAAAAAAGGATAAAAAAAAACCCGATTAGGTTCCCTTAGCAACACAATCTTGGAATAATTGTAGTCAAAAAACACCATGAATAAAAAATTAGCTACTAAACGTTTCTTTTATACCACCAATTTTAGCTAGATTGCCAACTCTTTGTATAATATAATGAAATATATTAAATTAAGTCTAGTAATTTTTTAATATATAATAGAAACATAAAATAAATTTTTTATATTTTTTAAAAATAGAATTATGTGTGTGCATAAAAATTTTATTTAATTATCTTATTTTAAGTTATTCTCTTTTACATCTCTTAACCAAATTATAAATGTTTTCGATTAGAGAAGAATTTTGATTCTTTTTAATTTCTATACTTCTTTAAAATGCTAAATTGACAAACGATAAAAAAAAAAAATAAATAAAGCAACACCTGAACAGAAGGATTGTTTATTTTACTGTGCTTATTCTACTTAAACTTTTACTTTATTTTTTATTCGTCTTCCAATGTCACTAGTATTTTTTTTTATTTCGATTGTTAAAAAAGATATTACAGAAGTACTTGAAAGATGCATTTATTCCCTTTTATATTTCGTGTCCTAGAGCTTTTATTTCTTATGTTATTTAGATAATTTAGTATGTTTTATTTTCAATTATTAATAGTAGCCAGATTTTACTGAAATAATAGCAATAACTCAACTCGTTTTTGGTTTTCTACATATTGTGAGAACTAAAACATTTCAAGAAATATTTTTTTAAGATTTTAAAATGTTTCCTTTATATGTCACTTTTACTAAAATTGAGTTTGTTGAATTCCAGCACCTATTTAGTAGTATATAGATAATACAATTTAAAACTGATCAACACGCACACACACAAAATTCAAATTTTTTAGTGTGAAAAGTTATATTACTATTTCCTTTTTTTGCTGCATAAGTTAATTATTTGCAAATCTTACGCAATTAGTTATTTTGCATTAGATCCTTAGATTTTCTTTTCAAAATGATGCTTATAAACAAAACTAAAAACACCACTTATTGTCGCGCAATTTTATACATTACACGATTATTACTTGAATGAGCTTACTAAATTTATATTCCAGGGAAGATTCATCGAATTTATTTCTAAAATTATGCTATTTATGAGTCCGATTAAAGCCTACGGTCTATAGCCTTGAAAAATCATTTCCTTAATATTTTCTTATTTAATCATAAAAAGTTAAAATCAAAATATTAGAAAGTATTGATAGGGGATCCTGTTTACAGCATGCATGAATAAATTTACATCATTATTTAACATCAATTTTCCATTTCCTTCTAAATGGAAGAATGTGAATCAAATTGAAATAAATTATTCTGAAGCTGCAACCATACCAAAGATGTACAAAGGATAAATCAACATCTTTTTAAAGCGAGTAGACAGATCTTGATACTCTGGCAAGGAAATTCCCCAAGAATTTCGATTGGCGTCTTGAATTTTCTTGTCTGAGTTTCAAACCTCCATTAGTGGCATTGTTTTCAAACTTAATGAATCGGAATACATTGCTATTTGACTGTCATGCCATCTAGTAGGGAAAATGTAAGGGTAGAGTGCAGGGATGCGGGAAACCCAATCGCCTGAACCAGGGGTCGTTGAGTAGGTGGATAGGTCCCATATGCGCCATGTGCTGGGTGTCTCGGTGCCTGCGAAGGTCCACCTTACGCTGGAAGGCCCTGCCACAGGTGAAACAGGCAAAAGGCTTGAAACCCGTGTGTTTCCGGGTGTGGGTGATGAGGTTGGAGGACTGGCTGAAGGCCTTACCACACACCAAACACTTGTGAGGCTTCTCCCCTGCAAAAAGATGTTGGACATTAAAGAGCAAAGAATCTTTACTAAATATTTGAGTGCCATACAGATTAAAATTTTTTTTAAAAAGTAGAAAATAGCATAATGGTTTGATGATTAATCCGTCTTGTTATGACTCACAGAATATTTAGGTTCAAAACCAGAGGTTAAATGCTCTGTCGTGAACAATGAACACAATGAACTTAAATAGTTGGCTGAACGGGATATAACACATTCAAAGTCCATTAACAAATATATTGATATTTTCGGTAAGATGCATTGATAGACTACTGTGATAATTAAATAAACAGACTAGTCTTAAAAGCTAGCTTTAATGAAAACAATGTACAGATATCTTTTAATCCCCTTCAACATATACTCCCCTTCCCTATCAATACATAGCTGCATACGATTTTTCACCGTTCAAAGCAGTGCTGCGATTCATTAGGTGTCACCATCTTCAGTTAGTGTGCCTTTTATACCTTCAGAGCTGTCCTACAGACTGAAAATCTATGTTCATTTTTTGTCAAAATATTTTACTTAAATAATTTTTATTGGGATACTACACTTAAAACAATTTTATATACGTTTTCTAATCTAAGGGACACTAAATATCATAAATATTATCCATTTATACGCTCCTGCAAAATCACGGTTTCGAACGTAGTCGGATACCTTAAAGTTTTGATTTTCCATAGGGATGTGAATAAAAACGAACGTAAAAACTATCATAATTCTGCATTTTTTAAACTTAGAGCTTTAAAATTTTGTGAGGTTATAGAAAAGTATATAAATAATAATTTAGACTAAAAAAATTAAATTTGATTTTTTTAACGATTTTTGTCAATTGAATCGTATTGTGCCTCCTTAAATTTTGAATAACTTTTTCAAGATTATTAATACTTGAACATCTTTACCCAATTATTAAATTTGAATTTTTATCTAAATTTTACAAGTAGAATAGCAAGAACGATTGTAATGCTAGTTTTGAATTCAGTGGAGACACCTGATTGTATTTATCATGGGACCGGCATGAATTCAGTCAATACAACTTAAAATTATTGCTTTCACCTATAATTTTCTTTAACCAAGAGTCTGACGGAAGAGTTAACACACATAGTTCTATTACAATTATCCAAATTTAAAGCACGTAAAATTATCGATGTGTTTTTTTTTTTTAAAAAAAGTAAAATTAAACTGATTTATCCCATTACTATGAATATATATGTCAAAGCTTTTTAAGTAAATTTCAAACAAAAAAATAAAAAATAAAAATAAAAATTTATAATTATCAAATTGTTGAATATTTTACTTTCACAAATATTTAAAACAGAACCTTCAAATAAAATAAAACGTTTTAAAAAAAAAATATAAAAAAACTTAAACTAAAACTGAAAAAAGAAAATTTTTATTAACGGCGAAATATTCTAATATTTAGAAAGTTTTACCTACTTAGAATCAATTAATACCTCTGATAACAGAATATCTCATGAAATCCAAAATCAATTATCCCCGGCAAATAAGGCTTTTTATGGACTGAGAAGGCTTTTAAAATCTGAATTTCTTTCAATAAACACAAAAATTTTAATTAATTTACAAAACTCTTATTAGACTAGTTCTGACATATGCGTAACAGACTTGGACAGTAACAAAACTGGAAGAAAATCGAATGGCATCTTTTGAGAGAAAAATACTTCGAAGTGTACTTGGAGGTGTAAACGAAAACACTAGCAGGAGAAGAAGATTCAATTTTGAATAATATCGAATTTATCAACAACCTGACATCATTAAATACATAAATTAAATAGAATGGTCCATATAATTCGAATGCCATATGATAATGTTGTCAAAAAATATTGCAGTTCAAAGTCACTGGGATTTGAAAGCGTGGAAGACCAAGGCTGAGATGGTCGGAATCAGTGGAATCAGACTTTGGGATTATAAACGAGAAAACTTAGAGAGCAAAAGTAAACAAGAGGTCATTATGGAGGAATCTTCGAAGGAAAGCACTGGCCCACGAGGGACTGTCTTGTCAAATATGATAATGATGAGAATGATTAAAAAATACTGCTTCTGAAAACGAACAAATCAATGGCATTACCTGTGTGTATGAAGGTGTGCTTCTTCATGTCGGATTTTTGATGGAATCTTTTCCCGCAAAACTGGCATGGGTAGGGTCTGATGTCAGAATGGATGAGCAAATGAGTGGAGAGTGTAGAGGAACGTTTAAATCCTTTACCGCACTGTTTGCAGACGAAATTTTTCTCGGGTACGGTGCCTACAGTCTTGGTGGAACATTGCTGTTGCCCAATGGAAGTAGAGCACGGAATATAAGGAGTACTTTTTCTGGAAAGAGAAAGATCATTCCTTAGTCAAACATTTTGTTTAATTCATTTCATTTAATTTGAATTGAAGTAACATGTTATTGGACTCCAGAAGAAGAACGTGAGAATGCAAATTAGGAATCTTATAAATAGTAGAAGTTTAGCGTTCGCGGGGTGGCTATGTGAAGTTGCTATATGAGGTTTATGTTTACGTTTAAACGCAATTAAGTTAAAGTTAGAGGAAATTACTAGTTCAAGGATTAACCTACTCGTACCTGTGTATTCAAGCTTAAGTTGGATACCATTCCACAAGGATTAGAGCCACATCAGTGCGACCAAGAGAGTAGCTGTTACCTAGGATTTAGCGGTAAGCGTCTTCAATTAAGATATAAGGAAACTGCGTTTATTAAAAAGTGTAACAGTTATCTGTAAAGTTAGATATAGTGGTCAATTACGTGATTATTTGGTAATACGAATTGTGTCTTCTCACTCCAGATCCGCTTTCTATAATTATTATTATCGTTGTGTATAGTGAATAAGTTAAGATCTTAATAAACAGATATTAAGATGAATGATATGTCTGGTTCTTCGTTATTCCCTACGGAAACAGGTCACGTAGATATTGTAGAAATGGGGCACCCACGAGCTCAAGGTTCTTCAATAATAAATAGAAGTATAAGAAGACAAAATAGATCAAAACTATATGTATATATACACAATTCTGAAGAAATAATTTTATTCTTTCTTATAAATGGTAGCTATAATTATATTATCAATTATTATACTTGTTTGAATGAATAAGTCAATTGCTGTACTACTGATGGCCATTTCTTTAACCGATAGAGCAAAATTTGTGAAATAGAATAGTTCCATAATTCCAATTTTTCGTCTTGGAGTTTGTAATACGATTGTCTGATCTACATTTTGTTGTAGTAGTACATGACATCTTAAGATTTCTTAAGGCCCTGTGCCTCTATGCAGAAATAGACCTTTCTTGCGACCCTTATAAGTAGAAATCTTAAAGCAGATACCCGTACTAATGGTTACATGTAACATAAATGTACGTAACTCCCAATCTCATAAACTTGGACAAAAACCATCTCGACTGACTTGCCGCCTTTCGAATAAATGATAATGTATGGTGATGAGCCTAGGTCTAGACACGGTCGGAAGCCATGAAATAGTAATGCAATTCTTGCCACTGTTGCCAGTTGGCATTTAGTTGTGGCAGGAAAATAATGAAATTAGGGATTTTATCATGTCTCTAAGGGAGATGATTAATTCTCGCAAGATGTTAAAAATAACGTCTTTTGAAGTCATTTCCCTAATGTAAGTAAGTGATTTGATCAAATCCCCGAACTGTTTTAATGAAATGATGAGATGAACAAGACAGCATTTGTAGAGCTCTGTTTTCGCTTGTTACCACTTCCTTTTACCTTCCCCTCTCCTTGTCCGTGCCTGGCAGCGCTGGGCTTCTGACGTGACGCACCAAAACAAAATGACCTAAATATCATTTTTAGTTTTATTTAAGTATATTCTTTGCATTATTATCTTTCGATTGATATATCACTTTTGTATGCCTGAAAATTAGAAACTGGACTGAAACTTGAAAAATGTAAGCAAACAAATTAGGGAATTCACCACGCCCTCTTTATAGATAAAAAAAACTTTTTGATAATAAAAAAAAAGCTATTTTAAAAAAGGGAATAATAACTGAAAAAAGGTGTTATACACATACATTAATGTATAATTTTTTTAAAAAATGTTTGAAATTCTACTACAAATATCCTTTTTTTTAAAAAAAAAAAAAATACCAGCCTTATTATCTATTTATTTTGTAGATTAATTTCGAATAAATAATTTGTAATTCAATTATTATTGTTGTATTAATTACTACTTTTAATAATGCACCATATTTGCTAAATGGACACTTTTATACTCTTAACAATATTATTCCTCATTTGACTGAAACAGGTTAGGGATTTGATCAAATCACTTACTTTCCTTAGGGAAATCACTTTATTTTAACATCTTGCGTGAATTGATCACCTCCCTTAGGGATTTGATGAAATTCCTAATTTAATAATTTCCCTGTGACATAGATATCTTGTTGGCATATATGATCTGATTGAGTCCTTCCCTCTGAGGCCCTTGGTTGGCCTATGCCTTAAAATATCCCTCTTACCTTTATGGACTGGATACAGGGCCAGTCATCTGGGAGTTGCGGCGGATACTGTGCACCGTGACCCAGTAAAAGAGGGGGCCCCAACAAGATCAAGAAGTAAAATTATGTACTTTTGCATTTGACAACTTGACAATATTCCTACCGTTGTGAATGTGAGGAAAAGTACATGTCATCGTAAACTTTATTATTGTAGATTTCTGAGTTTCGACAATCTTCAAACTAATTCTTGGCGGTGTGAGTGTTAAGTTTTTGTTATTTGATTCAAGGGACTCTCACAAGAGGATCCTCACCTAAACTATAAATTTTAGGAAAAAAATCTCAATACCTGTGTTAAAAAAAATTAAAATAATACATATTCCTTGTGGTTTTCTCTATATTTTTTTGTGTTAATATTTAGTAATTGCCAAGTTCGCAACCCCTCCCAAATTTTAAAGTAATTAGGCCAGACAGATTTACCTTTTATGGAAATTTTTAATTGTGAACTGTGTCAAGTTTATTGGATTAGAAACTAGCTAGCCCAGAGCAAGAAATTAATTGCTACTGAACTAAGAGATCTCCTGCTGGGAAGATATGATGGGCTTTTGGCTTTGAAAGGACCTTTAGGTCGGCTTCACACGAGGCAACTTTATACCAGTCAACTCGTTTTCTGTCACGAATCCTCTAATATGGAGAGTGAAGATAACTTATTTCTGAAGAAATTAATGTATTAGCAGAAACAAAATCATACATAAAATAAATATGCATTAGTAATATATGTTCATGTAATTTTTTAATTTAACAAAGAAAAAAAGGGCTCTAAATGATTGTTTGCACCAGAGCCCCTTAGTAGAGAAAGCCGGCTCTGAATGGATAGAGCAGGGGTCGGCAACCTATGGCACTCGTGCCACATGTGCCACGTGGTGCACTTCTCAGTGGCACTCTGCACTACTCAACAAATTTCTCAAATTTTTGGGTGGTTGGAAGTTTATAAACTTGTAATGGACCTCTCTCTCGCTTCTTGAGGATTTACAAAAAGATCTTAAGATAAATTTACAGGTATTTTGTAAATTATTGAATATCATTGCTGGAGAGATTTAATTGTTTGAAGAGAGAAAATTGCATGTACTCTGCTTTCTGCTTTTGGTTCTACATATCTAAGTAAATATTCTCTTTCCTTATATGAAAAATATTTTCGAGTCTGCAAAGAAATTGTCTAACAACTGAATGCTCAGAATCGTGTCAAATTGAAAGTCGCAAATTATACCTTTGATTTTACGATATGAGAGTGTAGAGCGCGGTGCAAGCACTAGGTTCGCATAAAAACTTTGATTTATCTTTTTATTTAACTATAATGAAGGAATACACTTATATTTTATGTTTATGTTGTCTATTTCTTATTTTAAAAATATGTTTAAAAAAATATATAATACATGTACAATTTTAATTAATTTATTTATTTTGAAGAAATGGCTATATTTTATGCTGTTCATTTTATATTAAAAAAAAATATCTTTAAATGATGCAAAATTAATATATATAATAAAACTGTAAATCTATATTATTAGCCTCTATTACCTAACTTTGCATGCATTATCGCGGGAATCGAATTGTATCAAAAATGTCCTATACTGTGTGGCACGCGCTGAATCATATTGGTAGATTAGTGTAGCACGACACAGTTAAAAGGTTTCCGACCCATGGGATAGAGTTATAAGAGACAGATTCTTACTTAAAAGCAGCAGCGAAATGCATGTGCTCAGAAGATAGAGTCCAATTTTTGTTGTGGCAAGGGAATCCGCAAATACATCGTTCTTCGCATGTGGGTATTTTCCTTTGTTCTGGGGAACTATGCTCAATGGTGGTCGGCAGGGACTGTTGGACTTCAGAAGGATCTTGAGGTGGCAGGCCGCCGAAAGACAAACCTAGCCTCTGGGGAACGAAAGTGAAGAATGTTGTGTGGGCAGATAGATCCCCTTCTGCAAAAAAGAATAGAAAATATTCTTAAATGCTTTATGGTCAAATAAAGCGAAATGGGTTTTATTAAGATTTATATTCTAAATTTTCAAAAAAAAAAAAAAAAAAAAAAACAGAGGAATTGTTTACAATATATGTATATATATATATATACACTGAAGTGCCACTGAATTAGGGATACTTACCTGGTAACGAGTCTGACCTTGATAACGGCTGCCACACGACGAGGCATAGATTCAACAAGTTTCTGAAAACGTTTCACGGGAATGACTTGACAAATATTGGCTAAAGCTGTCCATAATTCAGTGAGGTCCGTTGGTGCTGTGTGACGGCCTTTCACGCCTTGTTCCAAAACATTCCAAAGATTCTCAGTAAGTCTGGGATTCTAGGTGGCCAATTAATGACAGAAAAGTCAGAGGAATGCTCATCCAACCAGCCAGTAGCTAATCGGGACTTGTGAGAAGTACAGTTGTCTTGCTGGAATACTCCATTACCGTGTGGATAACATAACAGCATAAACAGATGGAGGTGATCACCCAGCAACTCTACGTACTGGACTGCATTCAGAGAGGTTGATAAACGCACCAAATATCCCAAACAGTGCCACAAAAAAAAACACCCCAGACCATGACTGAGGCACTATGCCCTTGTATAGTTCCAACCTGGCATGCAGGATCCATGGCTTCATGAGCCTGACGCCGTATTTTCAGCCTACCGTCGGCGTTAAGTAGTCGGAATCGAGACTCGTCACTCCATACTACTCGTTTCCGGACCTCTACACTCCAGTCTTTGAAATCTCTTGTCCAGGCAAGACATGCAGCCCGACGGCGAGCATTTAGCAATGGTACTTTCGTAGGTCAACGGCTCCCAAACCCATACGGTGAAGCTAGCGTTGAACAGTCAGTTTACTGACTGTACGACTAGCACTGTGATTCAACTGGGTGGTAATTTGAGCTAATGTTTGGTGCTATGTACAATACATCTGAGCCGTCTCTCACCACGCACTGTCAAGTCTAATTGTCCTTTGCAGTTTGTCCAGTTGCTAGTTTTCGTCCACTATCCATGTATTCTTGGTATACTCTTGGCACTATCGACCTTGAAAATCCTAGCTATATAAAGATTTCGGAAATTGATTAATTTATTTATTTATTTTGAAGAAATGGCTATATTTTATGCTGTTCATTTTATATTAAAAAAAAATATCTTTAAATGATGCAAAATTAATATATATAATAAAACTGTAAATCTATATTATTAGCCTCTATTACCTAACTTTGCATGCATTATCGCGGGAATCGAATTGTATCAAAAATGTCCTATACTGTGTGGCACGCGCTGAATCATATTGGTAGATTAGTGTAGCACGACACAGTTAAAAGGTTTCCGACCCATGGGATAGAGTTATAAGAGACAGATCTAAATCAGGCAGTTTACCCATAGTGACAATTCCAACAACTAATTCAAAACAACCACAGTACGCGCTATATATGCAGTTACTACAGCACCCTCACTTGCGCATAAATGATGCGCAGCGCTACACAATTTATATACCCTTTGCTATCCCTAATTCAGTGGCACTTCAGTGTATATATATAATTATATATTAAAGTTTATAGTAATGAAGAAGTCGATATTGGTGAAGTCGAAGGCGAAGTTCAGCTATTAATAACTGATTTAATTCGCGAATAACTGAAATATGCCAGAAGTATGGAACAATATTCTTTTACTCATGATCCTGACATAGAGCAAGCCTAAAAATTTCTATGTAATCTTGTTTAGCAGGATATCAAGAATTATGTAATTAACTTGAGGAATCAAAAAGACAGCCTCTAAAAATACTTTGAAACAACAAAAAAATAAACAAAGGTCGTTAATAACGAATGAAATTCTTCATTTGAATCGACACCGTAATTTGTGCTAGACATCAAGTCTGACACATCTACTGGTGACAGCATTTTAGATCCAGTTCGTAATAAATATGTTCTTTTGTTATCAAGTAGCAAGGAATAGTTGTTAGTAGTGTTGTTCCTAATTTCAATTTGAATTTTTTTAATGTTGTACGTACTTATAGACTGAATTTTCACTGCACACTAATTTTATTATTTTTTTTATTTTTTAACAAAAATGAATAACTTTTATCTTATAAATATGTAATATGGATTTTTTTATTACTTTTTTGTATGATTTTTTGGAAAAATATTTAGAGATTTTTCATCTCACACGGTTTTTTAAAATTGTGGGACATATCCCCAAATTTACCTTATGTCACATGTATTTTTTTACACAATTTTTTGCACGGTTTTCTAAAGAATGAATCTACCGTGTAAAAAAATAGTTGGGTGTATATACATGTATGTAATAATTCATGTTTAATTTCATCTTAAAAGCTTTTTAATTTGTAATAGTCCTAACCTTTCAGGATTTTAGCGTAAATAATTAATTGTGATCTTACACGCCTAACGGGATGAAATCGTAACTTTATCTCTTAGAAATTATAACCTCAGCGTATTTTAATTAAGAATTATGTAAGGTATCATCATCCGATTACCTGGACCGATCAGAAGCGGCGGTTTCGGAAGTCATGTGAGTTTTTGAACTTCCGGTTACCGCTCTCTATAAATACTCCCATTTTCATGGAAAATTGCCCGGCTGATAATTGTTTACAGTGTACCAGGACCGGCTCTAGCAGTTTAGCCACCCCGGATAAAAATGGAAAATCCCACCCCTCTCTCCAAGGCAAAAAAATTATAATTAAAAAAGATAAATTGTTTACATAGATACACACCTAAAAAACTTGTGAACAAAAACGCAGCACAATAATTCATATATAATATTATTTTAAGTCAAATATGAAATAATTCGAAATTAAGAACATAATTACCTGTTATTAGTTCAAACGAGTAAAATGTAAGAAGGAATCGCCCATATTTCAGCATGCCAATTTCTTCTAAACTAATCTATTAAAATGGCGCGGGGATCACAAACGTTTATTTTAATTTATAGTTGTGACGTCTCTCGCTCCCTTTTTCTAAAAAACCCCAAGTTCTTTTGAGGGCCCCGATTAATGGCAAAACCCCAACCCAATACCAAAGAAAACAAACGGATCGAATAGAAGTTCGGATCAAAGTTAGATGTCCCAAAATTGGAAAAAAGGATCGTTCATATAAATTAAATTATAAAAAGTCTGAATCTTCTCATCTAAAATTAAGTTATAGGTATTTCCTCAATTGATGGGAAGGTGACTCTGCAAAAGGTAATATTTTTTATAGGAAATTAGATTAGTAAGTTAATTTATTATAATTAAGATAAGTGATCTAGTTGCGCGATCTGACTTGAATATAAGGTTTAATTGGGTGTTAACTCACTTTAAGAAAGTTGTCAATTAGGAATTAAGTAATATAAGTTATTCTTAATAAAAGTTGTGTTAAGAATCCAATATGTCTCATCATTTAGATAATCCCACACCTCTAGCTTACGCGGATCCTAATAGACATAATCATCACAGGATGAATATGTCTCATAGTAACTACACTCATAACTAAAATGGAACATCTCCTATGACTCTCTATCTACAAAAACTTTTATTGTCCCAGCTCAGTTTTGGATAGCAGACACCGGACGTCGTATGGGTAAAAGATATGTCCGTAGTGACCCCACTTCAAGATGGGAAGTAAGTTACTATTGAAAGATATGTAAACTTCTCAAATTTCACCATTGAACATATAATCCTGCCGCGAACTCTTTAAGTTTCAACATAAAAGAAAACTGACATTAAACATACAGAGTACAAAATAAGGAAGTTTATTTACACAGATGGTAGTCGTTCGGATACGGGTAGAGCAGGCAGTGGTATTTTTAGTAATACTCCTCGGATTAATGTTAAAATCAGCATCAGAAATCCTGACCACTGTTCCGTCTTTAGATCGGAACTCATTGCTATTAGAGGTGCTCTCGATCATGCTCTCAATTCTTATAAGGACAGTATCTGGATCCTGACACACAGCAGAAGCTTTATCCAATATTTAAAGAATTGGCCAAAAATTATGGACAGTACTGGTCTAGATATTTTATCCAAATTATAGTTAGGCTCGCGCGCGCGGTCAGAGGAAATAAGTATGTCTCCAGTGGATTCCATCGCATGTGGGTGTGCCTGGGAACGAAGCTGCTGATGAGATGGCTGGTAGGGGTTGTGATTCTCAAACCCCAGCCCACTGTTTAAACCCATTCGGAAATTCCCTTTCCCTTTCCCAAAAAGAAATAAAATGAATTTGACTAGACGAAACCCTCCTGCTCGCCACTGGTACGCAGCTAAGAGTCCTGGCCTATCTATACAGTGCAGGAGTTCCAGGGCTCATCAGACGGCCTTGGCGCGCTTTAGAAGCGGTAACCAGCGTAATATGACTTTTGTGCAGGGGTAAAATCTTTCTTTACCTGTCCCTGCTATCTCCCTGCTTCTCCTGCTCATCTTCTGGACTGCTGGGGCATTTCCCTGCGACAGCTGTATGAACAGCAAGACCTGGTGTGTGACACTATTACGAGGAATGGTCAAATGGACTTGGTGTAGGCTTTCCTGCTCCAAGGGGATTGGAAACAACAACAACAAAATAAGGAAGTAAGATACAATAAATGAAATACCAAATCCACACCCAACAGTATTTCAGAAAATATACAGAAACTTTTGTAACAAAAACCCCATTTTTTCAAATTCAATCCAAATGCCGCCCTTAAAATTTGCAGCCCCTGGCAGGGGTCCGGTTTGTCCGGCCCTGAAGCCTCCCCTGAATGATGTACCCTTCTTCCTTGTAAATTGTCCTTTGTATTATTTATGTGAGTGAGCTGTCCACCGATGTAATAAAATGAAGATATAAAAAATGATTAAAAATATTCGTAAATTGCAGAAACAAACAAAAAAATTTTTAAGCAAGATTTTACACAGAGATCAATTGCACGATTACTTTTTTTAAAAAATCAATATCGAAATATTTTTTTAAATAATTTCAAAAACATTTATTTTTTTTCAATTTTTTACAAATGCTTTTGATTATATACAATATTTGCAAACTGGAGATACAATTTAATAGTATATTCATAAAATATTTACCTTATTAATAAGCAAGTTCGGAGCGATAAATTCTTATTCCATTAAATGTCTCACTGAGCAGAACGACACGAACTGCTACATGTTAAATAAAGCTGATGTCTCAATTTTTCAAGAGGCC
Source organism: Trichonephila inaurata madagascariensis (assembly GCA_019973955.1). Lineage (NCBI taxonomy): Eukaryota > Metazoa > Arthropoda > Arachnida > Araneae > Nephilidae > Trichonephila > Trichonephila inaurata. The sequence continues at coordinate 263,585 of BMAV01001303.1, read as the reverse complement.
GCGCTCACCTAATGGTTATGGTCAAAACCTCGTAGTCGGAGAGTCGCGGGTTCAAATCATGACTCCACTGAAAACCCACCATGTAGAGGGAATTGTTGTACGTCAAGGTATCCGACTACGTTTGGAACTGTAATTTTAAAAAGGCGCATAAATGGATAATTTTCATGATATTTAGTGTCACTTAGATTAGAATACATGTATACAATTGTTTTAAGGACATTTTGACAAAACAAAATTAATTAAATACAATATTTTGGCAAAAGATTGACTTGGAATAATTTATTTTCAAAATGTTCTCCTTTTGTGAAAAATGTTTCTATTATAATAATATTTTGTCTGTACATAGCTCAAACCTCTCTACAGGGGTTCAACTAGAATTTTTGAAATATATAACTTAGAAGTGGGTTTTTCCATATTTTACTACAACATAGGGGAGAAATTTTAAGAAAAATAACGCTGATCATTATTTCAATTGGTTGTAACTCTGAAAATAATGTCAACTTTTCAAAAATCATAGTTGAGCCTCTGTACAGAGGTCTGAGCTATATACAGGCAAAAAATTATTATAATAGAAGCATTTTTCACAAAAGGAGAACATTTTGAAAAAAGATTATTCTAAGTTCATTTTTTACCGAAATATTGTATTTAAATAATTTTTTTCCATCAAAATGTCCTTAAAACCATTTTATACATGTGTTCTAATTTAAGTGACACTAAATATCATGAAAATTACTTATGTATGCGCTTTTTTAAAATCACGGTTTCGAACGTAATCTGATACCTTAAGTCTTCAAGTGATGTGAAATTAGGAGATTAATTTATCCCTTCGTCAATTTACTGAGATTCTCAAAATAACACGGTCCGCCGTCTATGGATCTAGCATACCCGTTGAGTGGAGAGTTAAGACTAATGCTAATATTTCTTTTTAGTAACATTATACGACAAAAATGTTGCTAAAATTTCAGAAAATTATAAAAAATGCTGATTAATGAATGCTTGGGAACCATTAGTAGTGCAGGAAATGTTATGTTTGTATATTTAAACTCTACTGTGCATAATCTTTAAACTTGTTTCAACGAAAGATAGAGAACGTAGTATTTTTCTAAATACATTACATACTTTTCTGAAAATAATTTGGAAATGAAATGTTTAATTTATTTGCAGTCAGACCTTCATTTTACGAATCTGTATTTTGTGAATCTCTTTCTATTTTACGAATTTTTCCTTGAACCAACCACATAAAGTGTATTGAAAATGAATCTCTATTTAACGAATTTTCCACATAACAAACTTTTTGGGGAAATTTAGCGAATTCGTTAAATAGAGGACCGACTGTATATAAATTCTGTATACAAACTCTGCAGTAATTATTGCATGTTGTTAATGAAATATTTTTCTCTTTAAGCTGAATTCACACCAAGGCGTACAAACGTCGAGTGTCAAGCGTCTAGCCAATCAGAGACTTCATCTCGGGCGAAATGAAGTCTCTGATTGGCTAGACGCTTGACACTGGACGTTTGTACGCCTTGGTGTGAATTCAGCTTTATTTTATATACATAAAATAATTACTATTATTATTAATATTATATGGATCGCATTAATAATGTTGTTTTTCATATTGTAAAATACCTAGAGATTTATATTGGAATATCTTTTCTTTACTTTGAACCAATTTTTAATGTGCTGTTTAAATTATATAGTAGTTGTAGATATAGTTCAAAATTATCTTCCATTTTGTTATCATCTGCTTTAATTCAATAATCCACGTGACTATAATTTATCTGATTACTTAATTTGTTTGCTGATATATAATCGTTTGTTGTTAAAGTTTTAGTGCTTAAGTTGGCATCTTTTGTAATTGTTCTTAATATGTTAGTTTAATTGGAGAAAGGGGAATTGCAATGTATGATCGACACACACACTGAATGAAATTAACATATAAGTAATTTTTTGTGTTTTTTGTGTGTGTGTGCGTGTGTGTGTGTTATCATTTCAGCTGAAGCCTTTTCAAAATAATTATCGAATATCACTTTCAATATTCAATAACAATTCAATACATTTCAACAAAAAGGGGGAAAAAATACGAAAATGAGATAATATTGAGACATAGCCATCCTGCGATAGTTATGTCTAGTGGGATCCGCGTAAGCTAGAGGTGTGGGATTATCTAAATGATGAGACATTTTGTAATTCTTAACACAACTTTTATTAAGAATAACTTAAATTACTTAATTCTAAATAACAACTTTCTTTAAGTGAGAATAAGCCACTAATTAAACTGAATATTCAAGTCAGATCGCACAACTAGATCACTTATCTTAATTATAATAATTTAACTGTCTAATCTAACTTCCTATACAAAATATATACCTTTTATACCTTCCTTCTTAGGTTGAAGATATTCTAAAATTTATTTGTAGGAGAAATACTCAGGCTTTTCTTAATCCTTCTTATTTAATGACGATGAGCGTATCCTTCTTCAAAAAGCTGTAGGACGCCTAACTTTTAAATTCAACAATTCCGCACTAAGTTATTCAGGTTTCCCTTCTATCTCACCAAACCTTTTTAACCTTTTAAAAGTATATTCATTTGTATTCGTTCCGTTTCTTTTTCTTGGTATTGGTTGGAAAAGTTTTGCATTAATCGTGCCTCAAGAACTTAGGAGTTATGTTAAAGAAGAACGCGAGAACGTCACAATATTAAATTTACATTTTCGCGGAAGCGACCTAAAATACCGTAAACAACCTATTAGCAGAAGATTTAAGTTAATCAAAAATAAGAATTTAATGCTGATGAAGTTCAATACTATTATATCATCGATATCTTTTGAGAAATTTATATTCTAGGAAGTAGAATCGCGGACTATTCTAAATAGAATCGTAGAGTACAGTGAACTGTACTTGATTTGCATGTACTCAACAGATGGAGAAATATAATATTATTTTGAACGAACAAAAATTAACTACGTTATACTGAAAATGATTGTTAATTTTATTAACATATTAGTCATTTTCATTAAGAAATTGCTGTTCTATGTATTGTTCACAGGTAAAATTTTCAGTTTTTTACTGATATTTTTTACTAATGGCTTTTATGATTTTTGTATGCTTAGAAAATACGTAATATTTCTACCATATTTTACATTTGGTTACATGACACGTAAAAATGTAAATAAATGTATTTTGAAACTTATGCTAATATTGACAATTATTGTTTTAATTAGACAATGGAGGTAATGGACTAATTAGACATTTTATGATGATGGATTCTAGGCTTCGTTAATTTGAAAATTTATGAAAGAACTTAATTAAAAATAAACAATTTTTTAAATTCAATATGTTTCATGTAAACAATTACTATTAATTTTTTTAAAAAATTATCGCTTAAGAAACAGTTGCTCTTGTATCTGTTAATATGCAATACTAGAATATTTTTAAGCGCCTTTTTAACAATTTGATTTTGAAAACATAGAATAATAATGTTTAAACAACCATTTTTTGAACCTTTTCAAGTTAATTTTAAGTCATTTTTTCAATAGTTATTGACAATGTGTTAATAAATGTAGCACTAAATATAAAGAATTAAAAGATTTCTGGGTAATTTATTTTCAATTTTTTCAGAAATGTTTATACATTTACAGAAAAACAAGATACCAAAATATTTGTATTTTAGAAACGCTTATATATAGGAATTTTTAGAGGATGTAAAAATTATTTTCTATAATCCAATCGAACACAAGAAATGTTATGTGTTTTTTCCACATGATTGCAGTCATTTAAATAATTTTATTTTAAATCCGTATGACAAATAATTAAAAGTTAGACACTGCCTAATAAATGTATTTTTTAAAGATAAACAGTAACTATTATAATTAATCCAATCCAAATGACTTTCCAAAACCTATGAACCTTTCTGTAATAATAAAAATTCTGCAATATTCTTCAAATATTTATTCATCTGTTAGTGACATAAATATAATGCACGATGTACTCGCATAAATGTAGACTTCATTTTAATTTATAAAATTATGAGAGAGTTTATAAAAGGGTAAGTTAAACAAATAGGATCTACATTAATTCAGCAATATTTCAGAAATCAAAATAATAAATAATTCTTTAAAATAACCCTCTAATAATTTTTTTATGTTAGAATGAATTTTTTGAAAAAAAGAAGTCTAAAATATTTCAGGTAGAAAAAGAGTGAGAAATGAATAAGATGAAAAAAATCTTTATGCAAACTTTCACATTTAAAAGAAATCTTCCTAAATCTAATTTATTTCGAGAATTTTAAACGTAAAGAAAAAGACTGACTCGGCGAAGAATAGTCATTTTGAATCGAATTTTTCTCTTTACATGATTTTTTTTTCTCAAATCTTCAAAATTTAATTTAACAGTTTTCTTTTGCAAGATTCCCTTACAAATATATAGATTTCTTTAAAAGCAATAGTAAGTGGTTTCAAATTAGAGAGGTAAAAAAATGTGTTGGCTTAGAGCATGCTTGTCTAAAGTGCGACCCAAATGCAAATAATGAAAATATTAATGGGGTAAATCTTTTTTGCTTTGTTAATAATGTCCTTCAAATTTCTATAAAAATTATGACATAACATACAAACATTTAATCTATGTGCCTATAATTATGGTATATAATGTGAAAAATATTTGAAATATATTCCATTGTTCATACTGAAGTAGTTTTTGATACAATCAATGTTGTTGTCTTTCTTTTTATCTGCGGTTATTATTAGTTTATTCTTTATATATCCGTAAGTATGCAGGTATTATGTGAAGTCATATCATAAGTCAAAGATAATGTGTAGATAAGATGAAATAAGCCTTTTACTACGAAATACTTAAATGTATTGCAATATAAAATAATCTATTACAAAAGACAACATGAGTGTGTTTTAAAACAATATATCATGGAATTAAAATATTTAATATGTATTAGAGAATTTGAGGCGTAACACTAAGCGACTGAAAGACTGGGTTGACAAAAATCTTTTGAATTTTTTTTTAAATGCAGGGATATGAAGCTTTAGGGGTTTTTTATTCTATTATTAAAAAAGATTTAATTCTATTTATTTCTTCTAGAGTGCATTCATTTTCTGGAGTTACTTATGCTAGTATTCAAAGAATTAGAATGAAATGCATTCCTATTTCAGTAGTTAACGACAATTTTAGACACAATCATTTTGCGTTTCTTTACTTCTTAAAGAGCAAATATTCCTTACTTATTATTATTGCTTTATACGAATTAAACTTTTAATCCTATTTAAACCGAATAATATATAGCTTCTAAAATTTTAATTGCAATGCTTATATCTTACTCTTTACCTGTTAAATTTTTCATTTACCTCTAGATGAGCCTACTTTTATTTTAGTTCTTAAATTGAGAGTATATGAAATCATTTTTGCTCCTTAAGAATTCGTTATTTTAGTATTTACTTCGTCTTGTGTTAACTCTGCCATCATAAAAACTCCAAAATTTTTGATAATTATAAGAATTAAATTCATAATTGTAAATTATTTGTAATATTTGAAAGCTTTGTGAAAATTAATCAACTTTAAGGAAATAATATTTACTGTTGATGATTCACGCTTTAGTTTAAATTATTTTAATATTTTCCAAAACCTGAAAAAAGAAGAAAAAAATAGTATTGAATTTGTATTATGTATATATACATACTGTATAACTATTTATTATAATGAATCAGCAATGCATATTCTTAGATGTGCTCTTGTAACAAGTAATTCAATGGACGATCCATACAACTGAAGAGAAAATAGAATTTCGTAAATAAATTACAAGGTTTTGAAATGGCAATATAGTAGAACGTCGTTTATCCGAACGTTTATTATCTGGAGCGTCAAATATCCGGACCAGTTTTTTTCCAACTACATGTACTGTATAAAAATACATTTTCGAACAGTGCACTGCTCAACAGTTGTTTCGCGTGAAGCCAAAAGTGACGAGAAAACCCAAGGTCAAGGATATTTGGGGAATTTCAGTTGTGTGTGTGATTTGGTAAACATCTGCGTGGAATATTAGGTCAGTTTGCTTCCAAGTGAGGGGGTGTATACGTGTTCTTTTGTTGAGTTGTGAACTACTAAGGCTTCGAATTCAAAACGGAAGGGCAACGTCTTGAACATAGAGACAAAAGTTGAAATATTGAGCCGTCTTGCGAAGAGAAAAAGTGGAGCGTCTCTATATCACAGTTTTATAATGTGGGAAAGTCAACAATTTCTGACATAAAAACAACCACAACGAAAGTAGCAAGGGTCCATCAGTTGACATCATCGTTTTCAAGTGATAGAGACAGCAATGGAGTGAAAATGAACAACAATCAGAGTGCTGTCCTACATAAATCGCCACAATACTGCTCAAGAGAATCAGAGACCTGCAGCGAAAAAAACGAAGGTGTACAATGGTACAGCAAAATAAGTGATTATTTTCCACAATAAAGGTAAAATTTCGACATTTTGCAACTATTTTGCTTTTTATTCAAGTACGTTTCCGGCATGTGATGATTTTCAAAATTCGTGAAGTGTCCGGTTTCATATACAGCATGGATCGCATTCGATTTTCTGTTATCCGAACAATTGCGTATCCGAACGGTGTCCGGTCCCAATTGATTCGGATAAAAGACGTTCTACTGTACTTGTTTCTCTCTCTTTTACTACTTAAAATGGAATATGTTTTATGTGCCTAATAGGTACAAAGTAGTTTTCTGAAGGATGAAAGAGCATCATATAATGATGCATTGATACAGTTCATTGAATATGTATATCATAATAGAATTAAAAATGAAATAATAAAAGAACCAAAGTAAATTAAGGTATCCGACTACGTTCGGAACCATTATTTTAAAAAAGTGCATAAATGGATAATTTTTATGATATTTAGTATCACTTATATTAGAATACATGTATAAAATAGTTTTAAGAACATTATATGACGAAACTGATTATTTAAATACAATATTTTGGCAAAAAATTAACTTAGAATAATCTTTTTTAAAAGGTTCTCTTTTTATAAAAAATGCTTCCATAATAATAATATTTTGTGTGTGTGTGCTTATATAAAGTAAAGACTCCTCCAGAGAGTCTGAACTATGGTTTTTGAAAAATTCACATTATTTTCAGAGTTATCACCAATTGAAATAATTATCGGCGTTTTTTTCTTAAAATTTCACCCCTCTGTTGTCTTAAAACATGGATAAACCCACTTCTAAGTTATATATTTCAAAAATTCTACTTGAGCCTCTGTACAGAGGTTTGAGCTATACACAGGCAAAATATTACTATAATAGAAACATTTTTCACAAAAGGAGACTATTTTGAAAGTAGGTCATTCTAAGTTCATTTTTTGTCAAAATACTGTACTTAAATAATTTTTTATTGTAATAATATTCTTAAAACAAATTTATATACGTTTTCTAATCTAAGTGACTCTAAATATCATAAATATTATCCATTTATAAGCTTTTCAAAATCACGGTTCTGAACGCAGTTTGATACCTTAAACAAAATGTACATTTATATTTCAAATTGTTTAAAAAGCAGTTTAGGATTTACTTTACTGATGCAGAAAGTTTCTTATTTGTGTTGTTTAATCGCGCAGATTTTAACTATTAATGCAAACATAAACTCTAAAACTTAAAATGAACTACGTTCGTGTTAAAATAATTTTGAATAAGAAGCATTAAATAGTTCTTTGGGAATGACAAAACATTTTCTGTAGATATGACTTCTTATTTTTACCTTTTATTGTCCTTTAAATACTTTATTTAATCTGAAATGCTTAGGCTTATAATTTGAGTTACTGTGCTACGTTCTTGTGTGACTTGCTAATGCATATTGTAATTTAACTTCTTTTGTTTATACGTGCAATTAGCAATAAATAAATTAAATAGAAATATATTGGATTATATATGTAAACTCTGAACATATTTCTAGAAATCCGTTAGATGTTTGAAAAATATCTGATAAAAGCTCGTTTAGTTTCAACTTTTATGCTCAAATTATGTATAAATTCCGATTATGATAGCGGTTATTCAACTCGACATATATTTAAACAGTGTAATTCACATTTTAAAAGCAACATAAAACGCAACGTGCTTCCGTCACAAATGCAGGAATTATTCTTTTCCGTTTAATTTAATAAAACAATCGGAAAAATATTTTGAGTCATAATTTATTTTTCAGGAAGCAACAAAAATATGTTATGATCGTTAGATAAATTAATACAAAGAAAAGTCATTATCTTGCTAAATGTTCTTAAAAGTTAAATTATTGTAATAATCACTTAAACTTATGCGCTCATAATTTGTATGTTTTCAAAATTTGTGTTTTCTGTTACCATACAAAATAGCATGGAGCTTTTAAATATAATTCACTTATGCATTTACCAAAAAAATTGAGTGCGCCTATTCATATAAACCAGAGATGTCAAACTCGCGGTGTCAACAGAGGTTTTTGAGGCCCTTCCAATATATAGGCACAAAATAATATTTAATAAAATTTAAGAAATTCTCCTTAAATTGGAAAGATAATAGCAGATAAAAGATGTCAAGTGTCAGGACGTAAACAATAATTTTTTTTTTGTTATTTTATATGTATTTATTATTTTTGTGATACCCCCCTGCCCGGGGGTATCATCTCTTCATCTACGCGACCTAGGTTTGTAGGGATAAATGATTGACCACTCGAATCTTCCATAATAAATCTAGTTTATTATATCTCAATATATATTAATCAATGCAACAAGTCTTACTAGGAAAATCAGATCAGAATGATACGACAATTATAATACTAAGTTAAATTAGCGCCCCAAATCCTACCACTATCTTTTGTGATAAATTAACCTCCGAATCTTTATCTATAGCAGATTCCTTAACTTGCTAGAGTCCGTTCTATAATTAAACTCTAATAATCCATCTCTTACTGATATCACACGGTGATCAGCAACCAAGCCTTATGTCTCCCTCTTGTATTCCATTCCTTTAATATTAATATTCTATATATATTATTATCCGATTTGATCCAGCTTCTCTTCAACTTTCTGCCATCTAACCGACTTCTATATGGCTCCTATAATACTCCCCGGCCTCCAGCCGACCTACTCGCGAATGCAAAAGCTCCAATATATATAATCATTCACTAATCTGCATATTGCGTTTTCTTCCTGAGAAGGTTGGATTGAAATGCCATTATGGCCCCAAAAATTCCCCAAGAGGACTAGTTTAGCAGGTGCAATAAAGCCCCGTCACATTTTTTATGTATTATTTGAAATACACATACGTTTCTACGAATATTAATTTTTTTTCTTTGTGGCCCACTTTGAGTTAAACCTTGTTTGTTTGGCCCAAGTTCGCATTTGAGTTTGACACCTCTGATGTAAACAAATAATGTGCTGTAATTATTTAGTTACTTCGAAGGGGGAAAAACATCATACATATGCGTCCATTTCGTTATATTCAATAAGTTTGTCAATCATTTTACGGTTGTTTAATGACTAATTACAGATTATTAACTAATGGATATAAAATAACAAATGGCAGAGAAATAATGGAAAATTAATTAATTATTATACAAGAAGGAAGGAATAATGATTGATTCATTAACAGACATAAAAACGAACAAGAAAGGATTAACTAAGTAATTTCCATGAAATGACGAATAATGATTGATTCATTAATTAACGGATTTATCATGTTTCAAATAATCATAAAAGAGAAAAATTGAAATGCTTCTCGAGAGATTTTAAAGCATTTGTGTTTTGCAGACTACCCAATCTAACGTTATCGGTTGGTATCGTTATTTTTTATTGAAAAGCAATACAAGAAAAATAGTTTTCACAATCCACTCACTGTCTCGGACTTAGACGTGTTATAAAATATACAAGAGGTTAATATGGACATTTTAAAATAAAAGTTTCGAAATTTAAATAAATACATTAAAATGTGATTTGGCCTTGAAGGATACCGTAAAATCAATTTACCTGTTCAATTTTTCAGTTCGAAAGAGACTAATTTAAGGTGGAACGATTTATAATTAAATCCAATGTAATGATAACAGTATTAACTTAAATGGACTGTATGGTTTGGTAAAATTCAACGATTAAAACTTATTTACACAACAATTTATGTATTTTAAAATAAATATATGTCTACTCTATGGCACATTAGTAATATAGTGTATACTTATTCCCAGATTTATACGATATTTTTTTACACAGTTTTTAAAACATTGTAACGGGTCTATTCGCGAACCTCATGCTAATCCGCTTGGGGAAAAACTTTTTCTTTAAATATTATTTTATTGAAAACTTTCCTCCGAAGAAGAAAATGCGGCTTATGCAAATCAAGGCTTATATTTAAGCATTAACTTTCAGGTTCGAGAAAATAAAAGGGTTGGGGAGCAAAAAGATAGCAGTTAGTGATTAACGAAAAGTAATGACACTAGTCGAGGTGATTCGTGGGTTTTTGCTTAGTATTTAAGATTGACGTTTGGAGTTAAAAATTTTAAAATTATTAGTGTCACGAAGAAGATTAACTTTTAAGAACTTCGATTTTTTGAATGTGTCTCACTGAGACGTTCCAAAAAGTAAGTGATTCAATTTTTTAAATTTAAAATATGGTATATTCTTCCTTTTGGGGGGAACAAAAAAATAAACAATACGATTGAAGGATAAAAAGTTTTTTTAAAGAGTTCATTTTTCGGGTTTCAAATTAAACAAAAAAACTTTTTTTTCATATCTTAGTGAACAAAAGAAAAAAAAAAAAGAAAAAAAAAACCTTTGTTAAATTTTAAGTCCGTAGGTCTAATAGCTGATAAAAATTTATTTATTTTTTATTTCTAACACCCCGTAACTCTCTTGAGGGTTAATTTTTGCAAATACCTTCAATGATCTCTGCTCAGCAAAAGTAACACATTGTTACTAATTTTGTGTAGTGAACGCTTTTAAAATAGTATAAATAATTTATACCTGAAATTGTAATACATTAATATTACTTTCTGTTGAATTTATTTTATGTTAAAATTGTAATATTAGCAAGCAAAGCCGTTTCTTAAAATTTTAATGGCATTCAAAATGAAAAAAAATAAAAATGTTGGTGATAGAGTCAAGTTGGCAAAAGTCTAGCTACTTTTTTAAACTCGAGCTTTATTGACTTTTAAAGACCCACCGCGTAAGGGGGGACACGTTAATGCTTTATCTACCGCTTTTTGGTTTTTGCAGTTTTCATGCAATATTTTTTTTTTTTATCACCATTAAAAAAATTTAAGGGTATACATAAACAAAATACTCAACTTTTGGGGAAATTTTCCGTTGGTAATAAATTAATTAAAAAATATTCTACTGTAAAAATTTAAATATATACACTATTCACTTAAAATAAATAGTCAAATCGTTATCTAAGGTCTTCTTTCATACAAAAAAACATAAGACACTTAAATTTTAACATTAACTATTTTTCGGGACAAAAATGATAAACTTTAATCCGCTAAAATGCCGTCAGCTAAAACGCAATTTCTGCTAAAAAAATATTCGCCTTCCCCCCTAAAATACTCATCATAGAACCGGGGCTGCTGTATATCTTTGAAGATGGTTTTAAAGAATATTCCTGTTAAGTATTGGTAGAATATTCCTGATTCGTTGGTGTGGTGTGGTAGTTAGGAGAAGGGGGTGCCAGCTCATGTGTCGTCAACGTCACTTGACCACGGTTCAAAATAACGTGGACCGTCGCCAAAATCCCTCGTGCAGCTGAACAGTGTGACGTTAATATTCACTTACTCATTCACTCCAAAAAATACAGTACAATAGTTATTATTATTTTTATACTTAAAAAAAATGCAATATCTGCCTATTCAATGAAAATTATAGCGTTATAATTAACTACTAACCACAGACAAATTATGCAAATTTGTATAAATGATGTAGTGTGAAAGACAAAATTTATTTACTTTAAGTACCTGAAGCTATAAAAGTATTTATTTTGATATAAGGATCAATTTCTTACTACCAAATGAACATAATAAAATCATTAAAAAAAAAACGTGCATAGAAATAAATTATCAATTTTTATTGTATGTATGGTTCACTATTTTGGCGATAATGGCTTACATATGAAAAAAATCAATAGTAGCTATTCAAATAAAGAGAGATTTAAAACAACCTCTCCCTTCAAAACTTAGTTTTATTCTGAAATTAGAAAAAATAGGATTACACTGATCACAGTAATAAATTAGAAGCGAGCGCCTTGCGTAGACAAAGCAAAAAGGGTTTCTTCACAAATAAGAGATAGATATATGCTGTCGCGGGCTTTTTTTGCAGCGCACGCCAGAATTGCTTGCAGATGGCAGAATTTTTTCCTACTTACTTGACAAATATCGTTATATTTTGTATACTTCACACAATATCTTTATAAATTATAGCCTATGTGTTATTATGATGTATAAGCTATATTACTGTAAAGTTTCATTAAAATCCATTCAGTTGTTTTTGCGTGAAAGAGGACCAAACATCCAAACAAACTTTCGCATTTATAATATTAGTAAGGATATTAATTATATATATGTATCGTCTTCCTCACTTTTGCTCCCATATTTATTTAAAAGTGCATTTCCTAGTTGAAATTTGTTAGTAAATTGTTGTTTTTTTGCTATTGCTCATCTTCCTACTAACTCTGGCACACTGATGGATGGGAGTACCCATCGATCACAACATGGCATTAAAAGAAAATCTAGTAATTTTTTAATTTCATTTTATTCTTGAATTCCATTTATTCCAATCTAAATATGGGATTCCTCATTTTGTCAAATCAAACTTTGTGCTCATGTGACTTAATGTAATAAATTTTTAGCACCAGAAAGGTGTACATCCTTGTGTTTCTTTCTGTTCGAAGTTTTTTAAAACTTTGTATTTATTGGTTAGTGATAAATAATTATACTTTTTGTCGTGCTTTCATAATTATGTTAAAATTTTAAGCCAAATAAAATGCCAAAATAAATTTTAAAAGTCACATGCAAAGAACATTTATCTCTTTAGAAAGCAAATTTTAAATTTATATCCCATATAATGGAGAAAGCAGAACACAGATATTGCTAAATTTTCTTCTATGAATTAAACCCTAATAAGGACAATAAAAGGAAAATAACGAAAAGCGTTGCTGCTAAATCTTCTAGTATTAGCACAATTTCATAAGTAAGAGAAGTTTCAATGGAGAACAGGGAAAAGGTATTATTGATACGGCTGAAAGACACCACTCAAAAACGGATCCCAGTTGATACCAATAACTACAAATTCGTTTTATTTCACGTTGAAATAAATGATTGTTTCATCCTGTTTGACTCGGTTTTACGTAAAAAACTCTACGATTTGAACGTGTATATTGAGGGAAAGGCAAAGCATTTGTTGGGTGGGGAAATTGAGTTTTCATCCCTTTCAAAAGGATATATGTGAGCCTTCATTCTGGCTACTTGCATCAACGACGTTTACCATTCCGCAGTTTATATCCAGTATTCAGTCTGTCCTAAACATCGTTGTCTGCTCGTATTTAGAAAATTTCTTTGTACACGCTTTCCGTTCATCATTAAAATATCAAAGATATCGGTAATAGCATCAAGAGACGAGTTCAGCATGACGCAAGTATGCAAAGAGAGGCAAATTTTATATGCAGAAGAAGCAGAAAAAAAAACAACGGAAACAGAGCAGCGGCCACTGAAATTTTGTCACGGATGAAACAAATATGCGTCGATGATGTAAGAAAAATGAATTAAATTTTGCTTGTAAATGCTCAACAGTTTTTAATAATCGTTTTACATTCTTTTATAATATACTAGCTGGTATACTCCTTTAAGACCCAGCCCGCACGATCGTGCGGGTTAGATATTCTTATACGTTTTTTGCTTCTGGAATAGTCGTTTGTAAGAAAATCGCGAATCTAATGATTGAGCCGGTAACTATTGAGTGTAAAGTGTTACTTTTTATGAACAGACGATGTTTGTGTTGCATGTTTTACTTTCAACTGGCAAATCTAGCTTTGTTTTCAAATACAACGAAAACACGTCTTCTTTTTATCTGTCATAAAAAGGTAATTATCAATATATTTCTAATTGCTTCTGTACAAATTGTTGTATTAATGTTTAAATAATTGTAAAATAGAAAAAATATTAGTTATACTCTATTAATGGGGCTTCTAGGGCTCGGGATTTCGTTACCCTACGTTCGTGCGGGTTGGGCGTTACTTGAGTCCCTACAGCTGTAAAGGTAAGTACTTTACCATGCGAATTTTCTTTTCTGTTTCAATAATTTTGATAAAAGCCTACATAAAAATAAAATATATAGTTATATAATTAATACCAAATTTTCATGGATGAGTCCTTTTTTTTCTTTCTCTCTCTTTTTTGCAATCAATTTTCTTTTCCATACATTTGTTGATGAGTATGGCCTTTTTATCCTCCCCACAGATATCTGCATCCATATCTCTTCCCCTCAAAAAATCTGGGTTTTCCGGTGGGAGTTAGTATGGTTTGATTTAAATATATACATGTTTTTAAATAAAAAAAATTTTGACACATTTTAGTATTTTTCATGGAATATTGTGTTAACTTTTAACCAAAAACTTTTTTGGGTGTCTCCAAGGAGAAGAATTCTCACAGAAGAAATTTTTCAATTAATGAATAAATCAGATTGAACTTAGATCAGAACTTAATGATTTCTCGGATGATGACAATGCTGCGAACAAAACATATGGATCGCGTATATTGGAAAGAGAATCAAGTTGAGATGAGAGCAATGAAGAAACACATGGGGATATTTGAAATGGAAAGATAATTTTGGATCCTTCTTTACCATAAAAGTCTATTGAACACATTCATTACATTGATTTAGCTGTTGCAAATTCTTAGTTTCTGTGTGTGAGCAAACAAGATGCAATATCAAAAAAAATTCCTCTAAAAATCAAAAAGAATCGCTTAAAATTTAAGCTAGAGATAGTTGAAGCGTTATCAACCTCTCCACCTACTAACAAAAGTATTTTAACTGATGGTGAAGATAACAGTGTTGTAGTTCCACTCGCAAAAAGATCGAAGTGTTATAATCCACCTGCTATACATGTCATGACTTTTATCCTGGCCATTCCAGGTTAAAAGGCTTGATATGTATAGCCATTTTTGATGTGTTGATGACATTTCAAGGCCTCGCAAGTGCAGATTTGAAAGCCACGAAAGCAGTTTGAAAACATGTGAAAAATGCAATGGTTATTTTTACTTGCCAAAAAAATTATTTTTGCCGCAAATAAATAACGAATTAATAAAAGAGTTAATTCTACATCAATAATTTTCTTATTTGTAACAATTTTAGTTGAATTAAGATTGTTTTTTCTATCAACTTAGAGCTAACAATGTATAACTCGTAAAATTTCATGGGTGACCTGTTTCACAGATAACGCCCAACCCGCACGATTAGGCGGGGACCGTCTACATTCCAAGGGGGAGCGGAAATTTTTTTATTATTTTTCCCAAGGTCATTGGGTTCCAATATTCCATATTGGGTTCTGGTATTAATAACCAGAAGAATTTAATATTTGAAAATAAAAATAATTGGGGTCTTAAAGGGATACCCGCTCTTCGCATGGATGAATTGAAAGATTAAACAATACAGATAAAAGGATAAAGAAGTTTTTAATGAGTTGATTTTATGTGAATTGTACATTAAACAAAACAAAAAATGAGCTTTTTGTATATCTCAGCTGAACAACAACAAAAAATAAAACATGTTTGTTAAATTTTATGTCATTTTATCATAAATGATCTCTGGTTCATTTTTTCGTTCATTTTTGTATAATTTGTGATACCTGCCTTGGGGTATCATCTCTTCATCCACGCGACCTAGATTTGTAAGGATAAAAGATTGACCACTTGAACCTTCCATAATAAAGCTAATTTATTATTATCTCAATATGAATTAAGCAATACAACACAAGTCTTAGAGGAAAACGATCAGGAGTGATGTGACGTAATTAACAATTCTTTAGCAAATAGTGCATTAAATCCTACTAACTATCTTTATGATAAATTAACGTCCGAATCTTTATCTATAGCCGATTCCTTAACTAACAAGAGCCTGCTCTATAATTAAAGTTTAATAATCTATCGCTTGCCGATATTCCACGGCGATCTGTAACCAAGCTTTATATTTTCTATATATTATTATCTGTCTTGATCCGGCTACTATGCAACTTTCTGGTTTCTAACCGACTTCTTTATGGCTCCTATAATACTCTCTGACCTCCAGCCGACTTCTCTAAGACTCCCTCACGAATTCTAAAGCTCCAATATATATAATCATTCCTTATCTGCATATCGCGTTTTCTTCCTGAGGAGCTTGGAATGAAATGCCATTCTGGCTCCAAAGATTCCCCAAGAGGATTTTGTGAAAGGCACGATAAAGCTCCGTCACACTTTTGCACACCTTTTTTTTTCTTGAAAACGTATATAGAATTGGAAGACGCGGCTTAGATTCAAGTAAATACGGTATTTCCAACTTTAAAATTGCTTTAATATTATTGTTGAATATTCCTTTTTTTTTCTCGTTTATTTATTATGTTAAATACCAAATGCGGGAAAAGAAAGCATTTGCGCGAATAATTTAATCAAAATTTTTAGAATAATAAATAGTTTTTTAAGTACTCACCTGACCATGGTGAACCACTAAAGGGTTTGGCTTCTGTAGTGAAATCAGGGACGAAACTCGTATCTTTCACAGGCTTAGATTCGGGCTTAGACGGTGGATCCTTTTTCAACAGATATTCTATGGAATAACTGAAACTATGTCTCGGTTCCGGTTTTTCTAAAGAAAGGAGAAAGAACATTATGGAAAAATAATTGTTAAAAGAAATTAAAATTAATGCTAGTTCATATTACATTTATTGCAAAAAGCAGAAATCTCGCTCGAGATGTTAAATCTATTTTTACTGATAGCTATGATTATTATCAATATTATTATTTCCACCATTGATTCGAGAATGTCATTCACTTTCGAGAATAACATAATCCATTTTTAAGATCTTAACTCTTTATCTAACGATGGTACTTATAAGTATCACTCACTTTAAAATTACATAGAATAACCATTTTTACGAATACTCTGACGATACTTAGCAGGAATATTCTTTTAAATCCACTCTTCCAAGATATATGACAGCACGAGTTCTATGAGGATAATTTTAGCGGGGAAAGTGAATAGTTTTATAGCAGAAATTGCGTTTTCAGCTGATTGCGAAGATTGTTATTTTTGTTCCAAAAAAGTAGTTAATGTCTAAAGGTAAGAGTCTTATTTTTTGTATGTTAATGAAGACCTTAGAAAACCATTTGACTATTTATTTTAAGTGAACAGTATATAATTAATTAATTAGCTCTAACGGATTAAATTTCCCAAAGTTGAGTACTTTGTTTATGTATATCCCTTAATTTTCAATGTAGTGATTCAAAAAAATAAATAAATAAAAAATACTACATGTAAAAAAAACTGCAACTAAAATCATAATACGGTAGATAAAGGGTTAAAAATGGGCTAACAGTTAAATGGGGGAATATTATTGTTATATAGTTATTAAAAGTGTCTGTGTATAAAAACATTTCTGATTATTTAAAAGAATTTCTAATTTTTCTTTCTAGTTTCCAGAGTATGTTTTTATTTTTATTTGGTAATAATTTTAACAATTTTATGAGCTAAAATATATTTTAAAAGTTTCTTCATTTTTTTTTACATCTACTCATATTGGATAGGAAAGTATTGTTCGTAGGAATCGAATAATTCACGAAAACGTCCGGAGAGAATTATAGGATTTAGTGAGAACACAAGATTTCTACTTAAAATAATGCAGATGTTTCTCCTCGTGAATTTTTTTAACATTTTTAAAATCATGTGTACAAATTTCCTTTTTAAGTTTCATATTTAAATGCCTAGTAGTTGCTGGATTTGTATTCAATGTGGAAGTTAAAATTATTTAAAGTATATATTAAATTAAAACAAATATTGTTTAATTCATCAAATGGCTAGATTATAATATAATTAAATTTTGGCAATTTTATTTTTTATTAACGTACCACAATACGAGGGATATGGGCCTGTAATTTAAACCTGCGCCAAGTCACGAAGATGCATTGGCGTAACGTACACCCCCGCAACCCCTGCCCAAAGCCTGACTGACGCCAAGTATGTATCATTTGTAACACCTGGCTTGGAGTTGAAAACCTGGCTTTTCAGGGGGCCATAATAGTCTCCGTTACGCCACTGCGAAGATGACACCTGAATTGGCATCCTACGCTTCATACTTCCTTACCATACAAACGTGCAAAATTTGATCATCGATAGATTTAACAGGCATCGGCTTCACAACACGGCATGCCTTTATTGACAAGACTAGAATTTTCATTTCTACAGAGCGCTGACCTCAAGTTCACGACCACTCGGTTACAGCGGCCAGTTAATTCTGCTTTCAAAAAGTCAACCAGAGTAATTTTAATCAGAAAAACTAAAATTAGTTCATCATCGTGAAATTGAATCATTTAAATTTGTGTTCATTTTAAACGAAATCACACACATAACAGTACCCTCGATTGTTGGTTTTCTTACAAATATGGAAATCATGCGGAGAAAAATGTTTTACAGTCGAACATAGAAAAAATATTTCGATGTGCTCGTACGGTTTTTTTTTCCAAGTCTTAAAACTAAGTGTTTCAAAACAGTTATTTTAGCATGAATTCCTGATTTTCAAAAACAGAACGCTAGTTTTCGAAAAACCTGAAGCCTTATTAGTAATTATTACACAATAAAAAATACTTAATCCTTATTACTTAAGGTATTCGACTACTTTCGGAACCGTGATTTTGCAAAAGCGTATAAATGGATAATATTTATGTTATTTAGTGTCACTTAGATTAGAAAATGTATATAAAATTGTTTTAAGAATAGTGTTACAATAAAAAATTATATAAATGCAATATTTTGACAAAAAATGAACAAAGAATGACCCATTTTCAAAATATTCTCCTTTTGTGAAAAATGCTTCTATTATATAATAATATTTTGCCTGTGTATAGCTCAGACCTCTGTACAGAGGCTCAACTAGAATTTTTGAAATACATAAGTTAGAAGTGGATTTATCCATGTTTTACGACAAAGGAGGGGAGAAATTTTAAGAAAAAAACACCGATAATTATTTCAAATGGTTGTAACTCTGAAAATAATGTGAATTTTTCAAAACTCATAGTTGATCCTCTGTACAGAGGTCTGAGCTATATACAGGCAAAATATTATTATAATAGAAGCATTTTTTACAAAAAGAGAACATTTTGAAAAAAATGTTATTCTAAGTTAATTTTTTGCCGAGATATTGTATTTAAATAATTTTTTTTTGCCATAATGTCCTTAAAATAATTTTATACATGTATTCTAATCTAAGTGACACTAAATATCATGAAAATTATCCATTTATGCTCTTTTTTAAAATCACGGTTCCGAACGTAGTTGAATACCTTAATCGAAAATTATTACTCCCATTGCTGAACTATAGTTGTTATCTCTCACGGTGATATCTCGTATTCTATTTATCATAAAAATTTTATATTTAAACAGGATGGCTTCTATTCTTGGATCTTGGATGCACTTTTTGCTCTCGGTATGCGCTTTTTTGACAGTGCATAATTTAATTCTCGTTAAATCACAATAAATTATTTTGATCAATTGAATTTCTTTTAATGTATATTTCCAGTATTTTAAAACCTAATTTTGTGCGTTTGATAGGGACCGCAAAAAAAGAAGCCGCACAAAATAATATCCGAAAATTTCATTAATACTTACATAAAACAAACAACGTCGAGATACTACAAGGGAAAATTTTTATGCGGTGGAGAGGGACCGCATAAATAAAGTCGCACTTAGAAAATACGTCAGTTATTTATGAAATTTATGAGAAAGCACTTCCATAACAAAATGAATAATTGAATTAGTCATGGAAACATTTTTTTTAAAACATTTAATTTCTCATTGCATACATGGAGATGTCTTCAAAATGTACATACATAGTTCACTGCTACTCATCGTAATCTAAAGCACGCATCTTCCTCTGATGAAAAAGTTCAAAAAATCGCTTTCGTCACTTGAAGATACAATTTCGATTGATTTATTTTTTAGCACCATAATGTAAGTGATAAGTTTTAGAGACGAAGGTCGGTTAGTCAGTTGCTTGTTAAACGTCACGATAACCAGATATGCATGATCAAAGCTCTTTTTGGAATTTCAAACTCCTTTCGGAACTAGTATCTGTTTTTAAAAAAAATGTTTTTCAAATTTTTTGGAAAGCTAGATTCCTGCATATATCTTATCCGCTCTCAAGGAATCTGATTCTTCTTTCCGCCTCCATATAGTCTGTCAAATTATTGAGATATGTCACTGTCAATGAAAGCTCCGTCTTCAATCAAGCGAGGACTGCTGGAGCGGTGAGAGAAAGCAGCTGAACATGCATTGACAGGAGACTGTTTATAACGAATGAACAAAGTATCTTCAAGTGTATACATGAACATTGATAGAAAACCTTATACTGGCGTCAAAGCCGTTGAAATTCAAAAAAAAAAGTATAAAAATAGATAGCACAGAAAAAATCGCACAAAAATAAAATCGTATAAAAAGGATCATACAAAAACAGGTTCTATTGTATTTAGAATTAAGTGTTATTTTAAAAATAAAATATACAAAAAAAGAATTCAGAAATTGACTTTCTAGTAAAAAGTTGCTTAATTTATTTCAGCGTGTTACCTTTTGATCTGTAGCAGATGAAACCTTCCAGAGATTGCTAAGAGATGTGTAGCATTACATCTTATGCATTGATTACACAAGCAGCATAAAACGATGATTGTCCAATAAAGCAAAACTCTAAGTAAAGTATTTCTGAATAAATCATTTTTTCCCTCTAAAATTTAGCCTTACATACAATTATATTTAAATATATTATAAATTTATATTTTAGATATAAACAGTTTCATACAGTATTTTCAACGAAATAATTAATTTATTTAAAATAAGTGAAATAAATATCTTAACAATAGTGATATTTTCATTTAGCAGAATCAACTCAGAGTAATGATGACGCAATGAAATGAAACTACATATATACTGTAAACTTTATGGGCATTTTTTTTTTTTGCATTGGATAAGTAAATAGTTTTGTAACAGCATAATCAACATTTACCCAAGAAGATTTCGCTGAAGAAAATCTCACGATATTCCTATAACTAATAATATTTATTATTTACGCAAAGGTATATGTATATTGATTGAAAACTTTCATTTGAGTTTCGATATTTTAGATGATTTAAAAGCATGATTCTCGCATACGATGCGATAGGTTTAGAATTCAAATCTCGGCAGAAACCCTTAAGGTATCCGACTACTTAATAATAAACCCCATGGCCCATTTCTTTGAATCGCTTTAAATAAAAAGCTACTCCCAATTGTCTTTGTGGTTCGTTTGGGGATGCTGACCATTATGTGTTTGTTTGTCCTCTGACTAAGGATTTTCATTTGCTCTACCCATCTCAAAATGCTAAAAAAAACCTGGTTCCAATCTATCATTAGAAATCCTTCCATTCTATTAACTCTTAACTTAAAACATGTATCAAAATTGCCTCTACAATCCGGTACCAAATTCCTTAAGGTATCCGACTACGTTCGGAACCGTAATTTTGCAAAAGCGTATAAATGGATAATATTTATGATATTAGAGTTACTTAGATTAAAATGTATATTTTGTTTTAAGAATAGTATCTAAAAATTTTGTAAGTACAATTTTTGACAAAAAGTATAGAAAACATTTTCAAATATTTCCCTTTTGTGAAAATGCTTTTATTATAATAATATTTTTGCTTTTATATATCTAGACCCTGTTTCAGAGGCTCAACTAAATTTTTGGGAAAAATATAACTTGAAGTGGGTTTATCCATGTTTTACGACCAGAGGGGAGAAATTTTAAGAATAAAACGCCGATAATTATTTCAATTGGTTGTAACTCTGAAAATAATGTGAAGTTTTCAAAAATCGTAGTTGAGCCTCTGTACAGAGGTTTGAGCTATATACAGGCAAAGTATTATTATAATAGAAGCATTTTTCGCAAAAGGAGAATACATTGAAAATGGGTCATTCTATGTTCATTTTTTGTCAAAATATTGTAGTTAAATAATTTTTTTATTGTAATACTATTCTTAAAACAATTTTATATACGTTTTCTAATCTAAGTGACACTAAAAGTCATAAGTATTACCCATTTATAAACTTTTTCAAAATCACGGTTCCGAACGTAGTCGGATACCTTAAGTTGATAAATTTGAAAGAATTCAATATTAGATAAGCAGGGTCTACCCTAAGCCAAAAAATATGGCAAGGGGTCTATGAAACAAAAAATTTTGGGAACCTCTGCTCTGAAACCTCTTTGGATGAGCTCGGTTCCTTTGAGTTCTGCCATAGCCCTCGTGTTGCTTTAAAGTGCAACGTAAATTAAATTTTGTTTAAAAATCCAATCATTCCTGTCCTTTTCCTCGATAAATAACAATGTGTTTTTTTGAATATACAGATTATTGCCAAAAATTAATAGATGTCTTCCCTTGAGGAAAAAAATTAATTACCCCGAAATTTATTAGGGATCACGTGAAACTCGCTCTCCGCTGGCTGTTACTCCCTCATTGACAATATGCCTCCTACTGAGGGTGTGTCATCTTATCTGATAAGTTATTTTTGAACATAATATTACAGCTTTATCGTTTACTTTGCTATGAATCACTAAACTACTGTCTGGAAGTCAGTCAATAAAGCAACAGCTTTCATTTTAGAACATTTGATTGCAGAAAGAAAAACAAAAAAGAAAGAAAAGAAAAGAAATCGTTGCATGTATATTTGATCATAAAACTTGTTTGCTTACACTGTGGCATAAAGTTAGTTCAGAAAAGTATAAGTAGAATCAGGTGCGTGGTTCGGTGGTCTAGGGGTATGATTCTCGCTTAGGGTGCGAGAGGTCCCGGGTTCAAATCCCGGCCGAACCCTTGAGTTGCGCTTTTTTAAAAAAAATATTATGACATTTATTTTCTCCGATTTATTTTGTTTAACTTTTATCTGAAGTGTAGGGTTTAATAGAACAGAGCATGCTCTTCCAGAAGACGGGTTGTATCAAATTTGTGATAGTTTAGAACGGGGGGGAACCCACGGCCCGTGGACTGTTTGTGGGCCGCTTAGAATAATTTTGCGGCCCGCGAGATTCGTTACAACTTTACAAAATACAACTATTCTGTGCAACATTTTTGGTTCTAAAGTTTCTTTTAACAAATAAATCCCATAACTGTTTCTATTTTATCACGTTGCTTCTGTTACTGCGATTTATTTATTTATTTTTTTTTTCAAAAATGAAATTTATTAAACATAAATCACTCTCGAACTTAACGGATGAAAACAATGCGCAAATACACACATTACGATCTACTTGCAAAAACTAAGTGAAAGAGTTGAGAAGCAAATATCTCACTAATTAAATAAATTAAAAATGGTTTGATCATTACGTCTTTATTATTATTATATTATCTATGTTTGTATTCATGAAAAACAATAGAAACAACAATAATAAGTCATTCTCTTTTAAATTTTCGGTTCAATAACTGTTTGTAATGGGTCCAAATCTAATACAAAGATATGTATTTTAATATACGGTTAGCAGGATTATTATGTTTTTCCAAAGTGGCCACTCCTGGTTTAGATGGCACTGATAACATTAAAATTTGCTTACATCTTTATTATAACGAACAAACATTAAATAAAAAGGTTCGAAAAAAATAGAGTTCATTTTTTGTGTTTATAGTACATTTTGGATTTTGTAAAAATATCAAACAAGCATATATTATAGAAAATCCTTATGATAAGAGGAAAGAGCATATATTAATGAACGTAAATTGGCTTTATTGTATAATAATTCATTGCAAATAGGGATTGCAATACCGGTATACCGAATACCGGTATTTTGAGCCATTTGTACTATTTTGCAATACTGGTATTCACAAGTTAAAATACTGATTTTTCGGTATTTACTCGAAATTTTTTAAATTGTCTCCTCTATATGTTCAGGGATTGCTAACATAACAAAATAGGATACGTTTTTGTTTTTCTGTCTCCCTAACGGGCGAAATTAATTAGACTGTGAATATAAAGTTGCATCGTACAATCAAGAAGTGATAAAATATGTGAATCATCCAAAGAAGTGTGCTAAAATATCCTATTACAACTCAGAGCGATACTGCACACGCGCAGGATTTGTAGTCTGAAAATTGTATCTGTGAAAAAACAAGGTTGCAGTTGTGAAGACAGTGCGTAATATTTTTAAATTTTTAAATTGGTGTCTTCGATATTCACATTGTATTTGCACATCATACTTAAAATGATTTTAAAACTGAAAATGAAAAGAAGAAAAGAGACAAACCAATTCGAATTTGGTCAAGTTTAAAGTAAATTTTCTTAAAATTTTTTACCCCCAAACCTATCCACGTTTAGAAGAATTCGGTACAGTTATCGAAGATGATGATAACTCTAATGTCGATAGTGAAAAGGAATTGTCTCTTGAACAAAAATTAGAATTAGAGATAACTAAAAAAAATTTCCACAAACGAAATGCAATGCAGAAATTAGCTATATCCAAAAAAAGTGAAATCGATTTATTTGAAAAGATGGGAGATTTAGTGGTAAATACTTGGAAAAAGTATATCGCGCATTGCTAACCGTACCACCAACTAGCGTAGATGCCGAAAGAGCGTTTTCGACAGCAGGTAGTTTTTGCACAAAATTACGTTCCAGGCTTAATGACAGTACAATTGATGCATTGTGTTATTTAAGATCACATTTCAAAAATTTATAATAGCACCACAAATTGAATAGTGATACTTACATTTTTTGGGATTTAAGGAAATGAGATGTTTGTTCCCTTACTTTTTTGTGACTATTTATTTACTGTTATAATTTATAAGTTACAAATTCTTTTTTGTGTTATTTACATTCTCTAATAAAACTGGCAAATAAAACAAAGAAACAGCTGTGTTTTCTAAAATTTCTACTACCGGTATTAGAACCGGTATTAAGATCTAAAAAATACCGAATACCGGTATTGAACTTTTGGTCCGGTATTGCAATCCCTAATTGCAAATGATGTGTAAGAAAAAATATTGCTGATATACTTATAAAATAGATATTTCTGGGACAGGGATGACGAACCAGTGGCTCGCGTGCCACTGATAGCACGCGACACAATATTTTGGGCACGCCATTGATCAAAATGGTTTGCATTTTAGTTCAAAGTAACAAAGTTCACAATGACGTATAATGAACAAATGCGAGTGATTGGTCATGGTGCGGCGGGGAGTGCACTCGTTTGTTAGTGTGTTGTCTTAATTACGTCGTTGACTACAATTACTAATGATGCAAAGTTTGTCTACGCATAGTATAGTCAATTTCTTTGACACACTGTATTTTAAAGTTATTTTGTGTTATATTTACGATTTTAACCGTTATTTAACATGGTTAGTTCAGTAAAAAACAAAAAAAATAAGTGTAGCAGAGAATATGAAACATAGAGGCCAAAGAAATATGGCAAGATTAGTAAAGATGACAAAGCTGTGTGTTTTTCATATTCTGGAACAGTGGTATGTAGAGCATCGTCTGTAAAATGGATTCTAGATACATTTAACTGTTTGAAGAAGTTGGCTCATGCTATTTTAATCATATTTTTTATCTACCTATGCCTGAGAGTAATTATTTACAGACATGAATAATATTCAAGACTTGCTTAGAAACCATTTGGTAGATGACTTCAATTCACAGCATGAATATTCTGTTAAAAGTAACATCTTACAGTCCTAATATAAGTTGTTATCTAATCTGAAACAACAGAAGTCACACTAATGTTACTTTAATTTGAATTACAAGTATAATAACCAAAACATTTACTGCAATACAGTGCAAAATGTATTTTTTCGTAATAAATAAAGAATTTTGAGTTGTTAGTATTTAGTTTTATTATTTTCCCAATAATCGCAAGTCAAAACTATTTGACGGCACATCTGTACCTCATTAAAATTTCTTTAGAAAAAATGGCGTAGATCCACAAAGGTTCGCATCCCTGTTCTAGGAAGACTATTGATTCTATTTTGTGATGGACGTAATTGATAGATAAATCTGATGACCGTCGCATGAATTCTGCATTATAACATACATTTCCATTTCAATACAGTTTTACAATAGTATACTTATTATAAAAAATATTTCAGTTAAAATTTCGTTATAAATATACTGAATTGAATTAAAAAAATTCTCCAATTTTATTCATTGCAAAACACTGTTTTAGTGCTGTTATGATTCTTTACGAGTAACATAGTTCAGTAGAAAATGATTTAATAATATTGTTGAATAAAAACTTACCGTAGAATTGTACTTTAAAATATATATTTCTCGATAAAAACAACAGTTCACCTCTTTAAAAATTTCAACATAATTTTTAGTTATCTATAAAGAGTACCATAATTATTAGAAAGAGAATAAGTAATACTGTAAATTAAAAACTCGTAAATATCCCTGACGGTGTAAAATAATTTAAAAATATGTACAAATTAACAATAAAAAGATTTAGCATATTTAATTGTCATAATATAAAAGATGTAAAATTAAATAGTATTTTTAATTATATAACTAAACATAAATGCTTAACCAAGATTTTATCTACGTGGTAAATCTGAGACATTGATTTATGAATTAAATACCTCTCAAATATCTAAGCCTCTCATTTTCTTAAGAATTAAAAAACAAAATTCATGTATTCAAAAATCCTTCAATACCTAAGAAAAGAAGACTGCAATATTGCTGAACCTAATAGAGACTGATTAAAATAATTTACTAAATACGAGAATCATCCGGAAATTTAACCGTTCAGTTATAAAAATGAAAAATAAAATTTATTGTATGAAACAATTCTGCTACATGCTTTGAAGTTTTATTCACTTCCCTACATAATTACTAGCTTCATTTATGATGACTAACGACGTTCGAAACTGTGACTTTAAAAAAGCGTGTAATATATATTTTTTTATTGTTAGTGTCAGATAAATTATGAAACAAATATATAAAAATGTTTTATGATTATAACTACAAAAAATTTATTTAAATGCATTTTTTTAGCAAAAAATGAAGATAGAATGTCATATTCTCAAAGCACAAATGAAAAATGCTTCTATAATAATAATGTTTTGCTTATGTATAGCTGGAACGTCTATATCAGGGTTGAACTAAAATTCTTGAAATATATAATTTAAAATTGGATTTATTCATATTTTAAAATATCAGAGTAGAGAAGATTTAACAAAAAACACCCTTTATTTTTTTTTTATTTCAATGGAACGTAACTCTGAAAATAATGTAAATTTTTCAAAAAAATTAGTTCAACCCCTATTAGACGTCCTAGCTATATTTACCGTAAAATCCGGCGAATAACGCGCACCCATACTTTCAAGCTGCATTTTTTTAATTTTTAGGTATATTCGCCGTATAACGCGCACTCCCTTTTTTACGAAGAAATCTGAAACATTAGTATACATTGTTCTTAAATTTTGAAGTCATTTATTCGAGGTTTTATTCCAAATTTTTTTAAAAAATAGTATACTTCTAGAACTATATCTCTTTTAGTTCATAAAGCAAGTCATTTCTTTTAAGTAAACAGTATTTCGATACAAATAGAAGAAAATTTTATTTATGTTCATCTCTTTTGTTATTTTTAAAGCTATCGTTTTTATACCCGGCGTATAACGCGAAACCTTAAATTTCCATCTTATTTTTTATGTTAAAAGTGCGCGTTATACGCCGGAATTTACGGTAGGCAAATTATTTTTAATGTAGAAACATTTTTCATAAAAGGAGAATGTTTTGAAAATGTGTCAATCTTTCTTCATTTTTTTTTTTTTGCCAAAAATCGTATTTAAATAATTTTTTCTTGAAATAATATTCGTAACACAATTTCATATATGTATTCTAATCCAACTGACATTAAATATAAAAAAAATTATTCATTTATACGCTTTTCCAAAATCACGGTTTTGAATGCAGTCAATCTTCTTAAACTTTTGTAGCATCGATTCACGAGATTCAAAATTTCCATGTTATATTCTTCCACCAGTGCATTAAAGCAGGTGATTACAACATTCAAACTAAAGACTGGAAGTTCGGTCCTTGCTCTTAGCAACTACCATCTTTTCTCTATGTTGAAAGAAAAGACGGTAAGAGTTTCGAGGCGGTAAACGTTTTGGAAGAGATGAAAAGTTTGAATATGCAGGGACCTCTCCTGGGGCCTAATGCACCGGCGGCAGAAGAATATAACATGGTAATTTTGAAGCCCGTGAACAAATGCGACAGAAATTTAAATGTAGAAAATGATAATGTAGGAAAAATTAAGGTATCGGACTACGTTCGGAACCGTGATTTTAAAAACGCGCATAAATGGATACTCGTCATGATATTTAGTGTCACTTAGATTAGAATACATGTATAAAATTGTTTTAAGGACATTTTGATAGAAAAAATTATTTAAATGCAATATTTTGGCAAAAAATTAACTTAGAATAATTTTTTTTCCAAATGTTCTCTTTTTGTGAAAAATGCTTCTATTATAATAATATTTTGCCTGTATATAGCTCAGACCTCTCTACAGAGGTTCAACTAGAACTTTTGAAAAATTCACATTATTTTCAGAGTTACAATCATTTGAAATAATTATCGGCGTTTATTTCTTAAAATTTCTCCCCTCTGTTGTCGTAAAACATGAATAAAACCCACTTCTAAGTTATATATTTCAAAAATTCTAGTTCAGTCTTTGTACAGAGGTCTGAGCTGAATACAGGAAAAATATTAATACAGTAGAAGTATTTTTTACAAAAGGAGAACATTTGGAAAAAAATTATTCTAAGTTAATTTTTTGCCGAAATATTGTATTTAAATAATTTTTTTTGTCAAAATGTCCTTAAAACAATTTTATACATGTATTATTAAGTGACACTAAATATCATGAAAATAATCCATTTATGCGCTTTTTTAAAATCACGGTTCCGAACGTAGTCGGATACCTTAAGGTATATAACAGAGTTGGTTTTTTTCTATAAATATAGCGCTTTTTTATGTTGTTTTACTAAACGGTCTTCATTTTCCAGATGACCTTTGCATTGAATGAAAACAACGTACGAACAAATTCCACTTGAAATGTTTCGATGTCATAAATTGTTATTTATCTAAGAATAATTATAACATAAACTGGCCTATAAACATTCAGTTTGGTAATTGAATGAGTTGGTAAAACATATTGAAAGCTATAACTGCAATATACACCCAAAACCCATAAACAGAGAAATATACTTTCAACAAAAACACTTAAATTTTAATATGCAATTTTTACAGATAAATTGAGAAACACTTTTCATTTCATAATTTTTAAAAAAAGCCTTAAAATAAATACGCGAAGCAATGATATAAAGTGAAATGAATTCATTCGCTCAAAGCCCGGGCGGCTTCTCTAACTCACCTGCATCGGCATCCACGTGTTCGGAAGCCCATTTGAAGTCGCCGCAGGGTTCATCTTGCGCTTCCTGCATCTCTCTCTCTCAGATTCCAGATCCGCATCCTCGGAGCAGGGATTCCGGGATGTTGAGAAAGGGGCGGGGCAGGGCACATTCCTGTGCCCAATCGGCAATCTCTGAAGAATCCGTCTCCGTCCAATGGGCCATTGCGCGGGAGGGGCTCGTCTTCAGGAACGGAAGGCAACGATTTGTTGGTTCGCATTACGGGCTCTTGACAATTGAAATGCAAATGATATTGAAATCGGGTTGGAGGGCACTAGGAAGCACTCCTGAATTTGCAGATTGCGCAACAGGGGGGAGGGAATAATACCGAGAAGCTTTTGCTGCTTTTTGATGGTTCTGGGAATTTAGGTGCGTTTAAATTATTGATTGCTTAAACCTACTATAAATAAAAAAATCGATATGTATATTGGAATTCCTAGAAATCCAGATAGGGAATGTGTTCTGTAAAAAAAATAAGTGCATTTCATTTCAAAATAAATTTCTCTGGAAAGCTCTCGAAAATTCGTATGCGGTGTGTGTATTTTGCATTTAAAGAACTTAAACCCCACTCACATATTTAATAATATTAAATGTATAAAATTTCAGTGAGTGAGAGATTATGGGCTGATATGGTGCAAGAGCCAAAATTTGGCTATGCTATGTTGAATAATGGTTTAAAATACAGTAGAAGGTATAGAATCGGATTCAGATTGAGAAATAAAAACCGTGGTAAGTCAGTTAATTCATTAAAACTTCCTTACCCAAATCGTAATAAAAAATGTTGCAAAGATTAAATATTTAAATAATGATCTTATAGAAAAAAACAGAAAAAAGTAGGTAACAGTAAAAACACCTAAAAATTTCTGAGTGTATATTGTATATTAAAATGTATACGGCGTTGTATAAGTTATATAAACGGTACTTGCATATTATCGCAAAGGTATTGGCTACATCATATGAAAAGGAAGCCCATGGTTTCCAATGCAGCGCGTACGACTCATGGGAAATCAGGGTTGCCAACTTGGTGAGTTATCTTGAACGTTGGCACTGTTGCAATAGTATGTAAATGCCTTATAAACATATATATTATTTTATAAATAAAATCTACATAAGTAATTTACATATAAATATTTTTAATTATTGGACTAATTGACATTTAAAAATCATAAATACTCTTATAAAAATATATACGAATACATAATTATTTAAACATTGTCCTTTACTGAAAATCGATGAAATAAATAAATCCACCGATGAATGGGAACGAAAAAAGAGAACTACATGACGCTCGCATGGGAAAATGTCGTGAAGAAAAAGGTACATCCAAACAGTTGAATTCTTTTGCCCAGAATAAATCAGAAATTCACTTCTATCGTGGTCATAAGCACGAACAGAACTTTTTTTAATGCAAGATTCCTCCTTCTGCTTCTGAATCATCCAGGGTTTTTTTTAAATGAGCTATACCTATAGTAACTGCATAAAGTAACTTCCTTTTAAATGACAGTTGTTTGACTGAGGAAGTGAATGTGTAAGGATCTCGGATCCACGCATAGAGATGTGAGAGAAAGGGAAGGAAGACTAGTCATGTTAAGAAAAAACAGTTAATTTATTTGTAACACAATCAACAACACAAGTTCAATCCATCAAAAGTTAGAGAGGCACCCGATTGAGGCAATATGCAGAAAATGAACGAGGTACGCGAAGTATGAGAAGACTTTAAATACCAGTATACTTACTTCTGCTTCGAGTACACGGCCTTCTTAACTATGTAATCTCTATTCAATCTCCAGTGACAAATTGTTCCCTTAATTATTACAATTATCAAATAGCAATTATCTGCGTTACACTATAAATTTGATTAATCACTATTTCACTAACAATCTATCCTATCTCTCTCTCTCTCTAGATTGAAAGCCTAGATTATATATGGTAGACCTAATTTACATATTCACGTTCT
The DNA here is from genome assembly GCA_019973955.1 of Trichonephila inaurata madagascariensis. NCBI lineage: Eukaryota > Metazoa > Arthropoda > Arachnida > Araneae > Nephilidae > Trichonephila > Trichonephila inaurata. Next base: position 231,947 of record BMAV01001303.1, on the reverse strand, counting down.
CTTCTTCGGAGGGTGCGTTCAAATAAAATAGTTTTTGAGGACCAAAGATTCCCCAAGAGGATTTGTTAATAAGAAGGGAAGGGATAGAGCCGTCACAAATTTACAAGATTTACAAGTACAACAAGTTCCACATACTTTTAGCTTCTTCTGTTTTTAGGAGAATTTTTCTTCAGGGTGAAGACGCCATTAGATGCAGTACGTGTAATTTTTATTGAAACCCTTGTATTGCATTAGATCGTAAATGGGAAGCTCCATTTATAGAGCTTACACTTCTATAAGATATTTTTCTTTTAAGGTATCCGACTACGTTCGGAACCGTGATTTTTCAAAAGCGTGTAAATGGATAATATTTATGATATTTAGTATCCCTTAGATTAGAATACATGTATAAAATTGTTTTAAGGACATTATGACAAAAAAAAATTATTTAAATACCACACTATTTTTGGCAAAAATTAACTTAGAATAGCCAACCTTTTTTCCAAATGTTTATACTTTTATAAAAAAATTCTTCTATTGTATTAATATTTTTGCCTGGTAATGAAAGCTCAGAACTCCTATGTTCAGAGGCTCAACTAAATTTTGGGGAGGAAACGCATAACTTGGAGTCCGGTTTATCCAAAGCAATTTTACGAAAAGAAACAGAGAAATTTTAGAAAATACGCCGATCGTACATTATTTCAAATGGTTGTAGCTCTGAAATAATGTGAGATTTTTCAAACATCATAGTTGAGCCTCACCGGCACAGTGGTCTAGGAGTATAGCGCGAGCAAAATAATACAATGAGGGGTATTTTTGCAAAGGAGGGCATTTGGCAAAAAGAAGTTGATGCAAAGTTGACAGCAATAGTATTTGTTAAGCATGTTGTTATAAATGGTACATGCGTGTATTCTAGTGACACTAAGCCAATAGCGAAGGCGTCCCATTTACATGCGCAAAATCATGGTTCCAGCATCCGAATACACCTTAAAATACATGACTTAGTCTTTGAGAACCAAAATTGGTAGCAGCATTCTTCCTTTTCATATTTGGCAATATGCGTATTACAATAGCAATGTGCATTTCTAAGTAATCATTCTATCTCAGAGTGCTTTAATTTCCCTTGGTGTAATTATTTGAATGGGAAAGTGTGATGTTGTAACAATGGAAAAATGTTCTGAGACTCTCAGATGTAATTGTTTAGATTAATTAATACAAGGGTGGATCAAATGAAAAGTAGAGTAGTTCACTAAAAAGAATAATTTTATTAGAAATCAAAAGAAATCGCTTTGGGGGTTTTAACACAGGTACCATCGTTTCGGCAGCAGGTTTATGTTTTCACTCTAGAAAGAACGTGGTTGATACTTGAGGAAATCCTGCCCAACTTCCTTCACTTCATTGCCCAAATAGAAACGTATTACTGTCTTAAGTGACATAAAGATCTTGAAGTCACAGAGTGACAAATCCGGACTGTACGATGGGTGTTCTAACATTTCGCAACGGATTTTTAGGATTTAACAGATAAATAACCTTTGAGCCGCAAGTCCTCTCGTGAGGTTGGTGAAAGGGAAAGAGAGGTGGGAAGCCCCTGACCATCCTTATGGTGTTCTCCCTCAAAATTGGAGTGGAACTGAATCAAAACGTACTGTCACCTGTATGATGCAAAGCTGCGACTAACGACTTGAACCTTGGCCGGACGCGTGGTAAACAGGAACTCTACCAACTATGCCATTGCATCCTGTCGCTAATTAAAACTTAATTGTATAAAAGCTAAGCATGAATTTCGAAGGCAATTTTCTCCGAATTGACTGGCCATTCGGCGGAATAACATTTGAGAGGGAATCGTCCCTCTCTCTTGCCTTTCTAATGATGTGGGAGGAAGGTAAGAAACACTAGCCATAATCAAAAATAATCTATTTATTGATCTCACAAATCAGCAACACTGATTCAATTCATTTCAACCAGAAGAGAATGTCTCAATGTAAGCAATATACGTGGAGCAACAACGAGATGCACGAATTATAATAAGAAAGAAAGCATCGACCTCCTTATTTTAGGATTAATCTTACTATCATAATTAATTTACCACTAATTTAACTTTAGTGACCAATCATCACTTTAATTCTGTCACCAATTAAATATTTGAATAACTCTATAAATTTGAGTGATACCTGATCAGTAGCAATCTCATCTGACTTCTAACTTTCTCTCTCTCCTTCTCCTCGTTGCTAGCTAGAAAACCTTGACTACATATAGTAGACTTAATTTGAATATCACGGTTTCTTCTTCAGAAGGGTTGGTTGTGAGTAACGCGAATGATAGCCCGAAGATTTCCCAAGAGGATTAGAAGAAGGTACTCGAATAGATCCGTCACACTTTGATGGTTGAACACCTTATAGGAGTACTACCATTACACAAAGTCTCGTCCCCAAATGAATTTCCGCAGTCGTGCTTTCCCCTTGCTAGGCATGGACGTATGGCCTAACATAACAATACAGTCTTGCCACTGTTGCCAGTTGGTATAGTTCAAAATTCCAAATTTTTCAAGGATTTGTCCGGGAATAACATTTGATGATTAAAATCATTCGGATTATTGAGGCAGAATCTAGAACGAGACGAGAACCCCTCGAAGGCCAGGCCCGGTCCCAGTTAGCCCATGCCTTAAGACGTCCCCGAGCATATGTGTTTCTACTTTTTTCTCATATTATGAAATATTTATTTACAGCATTCATCCATATTTTTAAAAATAAGAAAAACTATGAAATTTTTCTACGTAAGTGCTTTTCATTTTTAAAAAACTTTCATATTGCTTGTTTTTGTGAAATTAACATGGCTAAAACATGGCACTATGTTATGCCATTGTCTTGATTTAAAAATGGGAGCAAAAATGCTTATGTAAAATTTTCAACTAATAAATTTTAATTTGGAAAAAAATTTGTTTTGAGAGTCATAGCTTGGCAAAGGCAATTTTACGGTGTTCTCGTTGGAGGCGAAGCGATAGCAATTTGTTTGGTTTACTTGAACTTTTAAGGTATTATTGTAACATTGAAGAAATGTAAAAATTTTGGCAATTTAACACTTGGGGCGTACTTTTATTAAAACCCTTTGACCAATGCTTCCATACTTTGGAAATTAGTGGCAAAATAAAGCGGTACCACTTTGAACTTTTTGAGACTGTGTACTATTTGTTCGCGGTGTTTTCGGCAAAACGTATGAAATAAATTCGAATTAGGCCATCCCCTGGTGGGGATTTGAACCCACAACCTTTGTCCATTAGAAATCCAACGCATTATCCATTGCGCTACACAGGGACACAATAAGAGATTTTCCTTTTTATATATGCTGTTGGACTATTATTTTTGTTTGTCACTAATTATTTATTTTTTAATTTAATTAATGAATTAATATTTGAAAAAACTGTATTAACATCAGAGGTGCCATCCACTACAAATTTAAAAAGAGATTAATATTTGAACTTGAATTGATGAATAAAATTTTTATTAGCGATTGAAAATTTGAACAAGATATATATATATATATATATATATATATATATATATATATCTTGTGAGGTTTTTGTATACTTTGAATTGCGGTTTATTTTTTTTTATATACTTTTGAATTTTTGTTTATTTTATTTTGGTTTTCCTACCGGAAGGTTGCAAAGGGAAGGTTGGCGCCTTCAAACTAGTTTAACCCACTTATTCGATTCCTAAGTCGAAATTGCTTTTCTGACTCGCTGGGTTCTTTTTTATAGTTCCTTTTTGTAATTTTTATAGTTCCTTTTTGTATTTTTTTCGATCTTCATGTTTTGCTTTTTATATTTTATTACGTTATCTCTTGTTATGATGGTATCTATTATTTCTGGTTTTGGGGAAATATTGCCTAAATTTCTTTCATATATATATATATGTATATATATATGCTCTTTCTATATACTCTATATATATATATATATATATATACTCATGTAGAAGAAAGGCAAGACTTACAGTCGAGAGAGAGAGAACTGTTTTGTGCGGTCTTTTCTTATGCGATTTTATTCTTGTGCGACCGCAGAAAAAAAACTTTCTGCAGTATTTCAACGAATTGGCTTGTTATATGTAAGAATTCATGAAATTTTCGAACATTTTTTTTTTTGTGTGCAGTTATTTTTATGCGGATTTATCAACCGCACACAAAAACATGTTCAACTGTAATAGTAAGAATTGAAAAATAAAGTGAGAAGAGTTTAATACACTTTTTATATAAACGATTTTCACCATTAACTCAGCAGATGACGTCACAAATTATCTCCGTGTCATTGCTCATGTCGTCATTGACCACGTTTCTCTTTTCTTATCTCCCAAGTTATTTTCGAGTTCACTTTTTTCTGCTTCAGAGTTAAGGCTTAATCTGCAATTAAATTATTTCTTCTTCATTATTAGAATAAAAAATAAAAAAATACTGTTTTGAATATCCTTCTACAAAAAAAACTATTCGTTTGAAAAGAGCGGAAAAATGTCGTGACACATATTTGATCGCAAAACATGTTTGTTTATAGATAGAAAAATAAATCTGGGTTAGAAAGTAAGATATGATTAAAGCAGCGTGGTTCGGTGGTCTAGGGGTATGATTCTCGCTTAGGGTGCGAGAGGTCCCGGGTTCAAATCCCGGCCGAACCCGAATTATTTTTTAACATTTAACAGCATACTGAATATTAGATTTTTTGAATACTTTTCATATCTTGCGTACGTTTTTGTTTATTAATTTTTTCAGAAGTGTTTTATAGTGACTTGGTTAGATTTTGAAAGCTGTTTCTCAATGTGAAATTGGATTAACATAAATAAATATAACAGCTTGAAAATATCAGATTACAACCAAACCTATACAATATCAAAGTGTCAATGCGGCCATTTGTGACCATATCAGAATAATTTTATAATAATAACTGATAATAAAACTTAAAATTCAGTAAATTAATATATATATATATATATATATATATATATATATATATATATCTTGAGATTATCTCTCTATATACAGGAAAAAAGCAATTCACATTCACTCAACATGAGATTTTTCGAAAATATTTAACTCACATACATGAAATTTGGAAGGCATGATTTTTTGTTGAGTAGCGATCCGTTGAGATTGGTTTTGCGAAAATCGACTCACAAGGTGAATTGCAGGGACACTATAGAAAAAAATTCCCTTTGAGAACTATTACACTTACAGACTTAAAATTTGAAAAACATGTTTCTTTTTTATTGAGTAAATATCAATTAAGAATGAATTCTGCAGAAATCTACTCTGAAGAGAGGATTATTTCAACGTTTTAAAAAGTCATCGTTTCTTTTTTTAAATTAATATATGTTAATTTTATATATCTTACCCATCACATAAAAGAATGAAAGAAAGAAAAACTGCAAGGAAAACACAAGAAAAAAAGAAAGTCGAAGAATTCACTGTATTTTCAATATTAAGAAAATAATTTTATACTGAAATTAACGAATTTTATATATAAGAACATTTTATAATTTAAAGCATACAATTAATATTAAACATGCATAATTTTATAATTAGAACACAGGGGACACAGGACAACTTTACTGCGGGAGAAAAAGGATATCAAAGATGTTTCTAGTGAACTAGGCAATGGGGGTTAAGAGTTGCACTTCTTGCATGAAACGTCCAGAACTCTATTGTTCTCGGCGAGTTAGGATCTAATAAAACCAATTCAAGATTTATGACCACCATAAAATGTATTAAGGGGGTCCAGCACATGAATTTTTCAAAAATTATCGATTTTGACTTTTTTACATTTTTTAAAAGTTCAAACATTTCTGCTTAAAATGATATATAGAAATGCAATAATTAGAAGTGTTTTTATTTATTTTTTTAAAAGTAAGCCACTCTCATTGACAAATTACAAATTTTTACTTTAAAGCCTCTTTTCTCAAAATGCAATATTTTTCTCTTTATGGACCTTTTTCTCAAAAATTAATTAATGTAAGATCCTCAAAATTTCAATGAGCATACTTTCAACATGTTTACACATTTTAATGGAGGGAATAAGATATATCTAGTGAACTGTTTTAGATAATGCATTTTTAAACTAAATTTTAAGGGAAAAAATTTGGCATTTCTTAAAAAATTCATAATTATTTTGATTTTTAACAAAAAGACAAAACCCTCCATTAAAGTCTTATTGATAGTATATATAATCTACTGTGAAAATGTTATCAATTAGTAGCAAAAAGTTTCTGAGAAAAAGATACATAAACTTACGTAATTTAACATGGGCTCCTATGGAAGTGCCGGATCCCTTTAAAAAGAGAATAACTTGAAATTTTTTCAGAAATACTATAAAAAAAGGGAGAAAAAAAACTGAGCCACAAAAGAAAAAGTTCGTTATATAGAAAATGCACTTCGCTATACAGACATTATTTTACGAAGAAAACCGTGAAATGTTCAAGTTCCAGGGAGAAGTTCGCTATACAGAAAAATTCGCAATATTTCGAGGTTCGACTGTATATTACATTTTAGAAATCCTATTATTTTGAATTCAAGAGGTGCCAGCTATAAAAATGTTTTTGAATACAATTGAAATCTTTATTTTGATTTATATATATATATATATATAGATATCAATATAACTTATAAAAAATATATAAATACATTCCTACACTATTATAAATACCAAGCGAAGCGAATAAGTAAATGCTAGTATACTATATATACTATGAAATGAATAAATGTATAGTACATTTTATAATATACAGTACTAAAATTTATTACTACAATGATCAATTTTATCTCTTTCGAAATTAGAAATGAGTTGTGTGAATGGACTTAATCTAAAAATCTAGCAAGAATTTAAATTTGAGCTATATCTTTCTTCAGGTACAAATCAAGCAAAATAAATTTTATTTGTCGTTTTGTTGGTGACGAGGCGGCACGTGAAAGTTAATTTCTGTTTTTCACTATTTATGAGGTCTCAGGGGTGTTAAATTCGTCTCGGGGATTGGAGTGAAAATACAAACAATTTTCCAATAGATATAATTCTTTGAAATTAAAAATAAATAATTCGAATCTTTTACACGTTATTTATAAAGGAATAAGGTTTCAAAAAAGTACAAAATATTTAAAAAATTACGTATGAAATTAAGAAGCATTTCTGTAATAAATATTTAGAAGATTTTACGTTGAGCATGCTATTTTCTAAAATAGTAGCCTTTGATTGTATAAAACTATATAGAATTATAAAATGTATCACACACTTTAAACCCTACCTAATTTTAGTATTATATATCTTCTGTAGAGTTAAAAATATTTGAAAAATATTATTTAAATTTAAATTTGAAAAGTTTTAAAATGTAATTTTTTAAAAAAGTATAATTTATTATTTTATTTAAATAAAAATAGCTACAGTATAATAAGGATATATTTATACATTTAACTTTATAAATCAACTTATTACTAGTAATTAGAGCTACTATTTTAGGAAATGTGATGCGCAACGTAAAACTTAATTAATATTTCTTACAGAAATGTTTCCTATTTCCATATGCTTATAATTTTTTAAATTATGATTATATTTTAAATATTTTATTTTTTGAAGCCTCATTCCTTTATAAATATATATTTAAAAGATTCGAATTATTTAATTTTAACTTTAAGGAATTATATCTATTTGAAAATTGTTTATGTTTTCAGCCCCCTGTACGAAGTTAACACCCCTGAGACGCCTTAGAAGAATCCATCTGAAACATATATAAAAATAAAATTTTTAATATTTTCCAAATTACTTGTTTTGAGCATGTAGGTGGGTTTTCTTGTACTACATACGCAGTAAATTAAATATTTTTCTTCGAGCACTATTGAGAAAAACAACCGACTGGACTCATTTTTTCACATTTTAAAGGAACTTTCTCTCATGTTTACCATCCCTGCGTTAAATAAATAAGGGGAAGGCTTGAAAGTTTATTACCTTTCTTTTGAGTTTCTTTTTTCTATAAATATTCTTGTGTTCGCTTATAGTAACTATAAAGCACCCGATCGGGGATACCCCACTTCTACATTATCCTCGCGACCTAGATATGTGGGATATGTTACCTTAATATCACTTTATTAATATATTAACTTAAACAATATACAAGAACAATAAATTTCAATTCAAGTGAATCTGGAGTGAAGAGACACAATTCGTATTACCAAATAATCGCCTAACCGACCACTATATCTAACTCTAACCACTATTTCTAACTTCAGTAACTACACAGTTCTTAATAACTTGATTTAACAGTCTTACCGCTATGTCTTGGGTAAACAGCAATTCCTTGATTCTTAGTGACGTGGCTGTTGTCCTTGTGGAATGGTATCCACTTTTAGCTTGGTCGCACAGGCGCGGATAGCTTAAATCTTGAACTCGAGATTTCCTCTCACTTTAACTTAAGCACTGGCAAAACCTAGACCTCGTATATTCACTTCTCATTGCCACACCGCGTACGCTAAACTTCTACTATTTATAAGATTCCTAATTTGAATATTCACGCTTCTCTTCTCGAGTTGGTTGGAAAGAATTGCCATTCTGGCCCCAAAGAAACCCTAGAGGATAATTAGTTGAAATCGCCATGAGCCAGTCACATAACTAACAATCAATTCTTGTATAAACAGTAGTGTACATAGGTTTTTAAAAAATTGAGAATGTTATTGGCTTTTCTTATAGTCAATTGATTCAAAAGAATGAATTCATTAAAATCAGAAAGAGAAAAAAATAATATAATGAAAAGGTTTGACTTTCTTTCTTATTCTTTCCTTTTCTTTTTTAAATTTTTTCCCCTGTTTCTTCATTATCTCAGTTTTCAAAGCACAGTAGATACCTCTAATAACCATATAATTAGGACACCGAAGTTGATTTCGGCTTTGGTTATCTCGAAAAGCCAAATTAATCTCGCTCTTTCTGAGTATATACTTGTATGCATATTAATTAATTTCAGACCCCATTAAACTAATTAATGCGAATTATCAAATGTATTAATTGATCGTTTATCAAAATCGCACTCCAAAACAACACAATAGACCTCACAATTTTGAGCCTCAGCTAAATGACGAGAAGGATACTGGAGCTGCAATATATTTACCAAGCATCAGCTCTTCCAAGTGGCAAGTCTATTGGTAGGCACTAGAACTCTAACCCAGCATTTCTCAAACTGTGGGGTCCGCCCCTCTAGGGAGGCTTGATAATCCTACGTGGGGTCCGCGAGCTTATCAAAAAATCGAAAATAAAAGACTATTTTTAAAAAATTACTAATTTACTGAAAGGAAGCAAAACAAAATGCATTCTGGCATATTAAAAAATAAAATGCCCTTTTAGAATTATATACAGTCGAACGCGTCCATATTACGAGCCTCTATATTGCGAATTTTTCTATACAGCGAACTTTTTTTGGAACCAAGAACATCTCATGATTATCTTCGTAAAACAACCACCCAATAGCGAAATACATTCTCTATATAACGAACTTTTTCTCTTGTGATTCATTTTTTTTCTCTCTATTTTCAAAGTATTTCTGGGTATTTCAAGTTGTTCTCTCTTTTAACGCATTTTATGGTGGTCATAAATCTTGAACTTGTTTTATCAGTTGTCTAACTCGCCGATAGCAATAGAATTCTGGTCATTTCATCAAAAAAGTGTATCCTTTAACCCCCACTGTCCATATCACTAGAAACATCCTCTATAAATAAATAACGTTATAAAATAATGTATGTTTAAAATTACTTGTAGGCGTTAAATTAGAAAATGTCCTTAAAATAATATATATGTTACATAAATATATTAAGTTATTTTCTTAATGTTGAAGGTACAAGTACCTCGACACACTTTTTTCTTGTTTTCCTTGCAGTTTTTTATTTATTTATTTTTTATGGGTAAGGTACATAAAATAAATTAATTTCCAAAAAGGTGTGAATAATTACTTTTTTAATATATAGTGTTTATGAACTTTAAATTTGTTTTATGTGGTTTCTAAAATATATGGAAAGATGAAACTCTATATAGAAAATTTTGCATACAGCGAATTTTTTTTCGGGATTTAGCGACTTCATTAAATAAAGGTCGACTGTAATACACTCTGCACGATGTATTTGTTAAGTAATTTATCAAAAAAAATTAAGAACAAATTTAAAAATCTCTAGTGCTTGAAGTATAAAATAGTATACGACATCAATTTTGTTTTCAGTGCGAAAAATTCATCATATACCCTTGCATAAAATTCAGAGTGATTTATTACTAAATTGCCTTTTGATTTCGCCACTTTACGCGAAATCTGTGAAGACTTCTTTGGCAGCTAAGAGCCCTTCTGTATCAAGGTGCCTGGGTACTTGGTAACCTTGATACCTTCTTTAATTAAAAACTGTTTTGAAATCTTTTCGAATTTAAAAATTAGAAAGGAAGAGTAATACTTATCTTGTTACTTAAAATATCTATTATTTAAAAGTAACATTTACAAAATTGAATACTTATCTTGATAGTTTGTAAGTTTTATAATTAAGATCGTCTGGCACAGTTTTAGTGTTTAAGTACATTATTATTGCTTTCAATACATTGTTATTGTATAGGGGCGATGGAAATTATGATTGAAAATTGTGTAACGGGTCTATTTGCGTACTTCCTACTAATCCTCTTGGGGAATAATGGTTCTTTAAATATTATTCTATTGAAAACTTTCCTCCGAAGAAGAAGACGCGAATTATTCAAATCATGGCTTGTACTTAAAGATTAACTTTCAGGTTCGATGGCGAGAGAGGTTAGAAGCAAAAAGGAATGCAAATAGTGATTAAACTAGACAAAAATTATTAACAGTGCATAGCAGCCATGCAGTATGCTTGGTTTTAAAGGAGCCACAGCAGTCCATTGGTTGAGCCAATAACAGAGAGATGATTTAATATAAAATGCATGTCTTATGAAAATTCTTAAACGATAAGGCAATAAATATAAAGCTGAAATTCTATAATTGGGGGTTTTCTTAAATTTTAGACTTAAAATATTAAAGGTAATGAACAGGGACGTCTGAAAATTTCTTGAGACCCTGGACCCCTATGTAAAAGTAGGCTCCACCTGCGAAACCTTAAAAGTAGACAGTATATAGCATACGCTGACAAATACTGGTACAAACAGTAACTCGAACAGAATAAATGTACATGACTTATAATCTCAGAAACCTAAGCACAGACTGGCTCTGCGGTTGCGCAACAAGGCTAAATGGTGGCGAATGCAGTATTGTGATAAGGTTTAGGCCTAGATATGGACAACGCGGCAGGGACGTCTTAAGATTTGTTAAGGCTCTGGGCCCCTACTCAAAAGTAGCCCATGGGCCCCTATACAAACGTAGGCCCCAACTGTGACCCTTAAAAGTAGACAGTATACAACATATGTTGTCAAATACTCGTACAAACAATAACCCAAAACAAATAAATGTGCATGACTTACAATCCACACAAAGCAAACAAGGCGACTGCCATAGCGGCACTGAATAATGAGGGTATATAATTGGTAGGCCTAGGCCTGACTCCGTGGACAGTGGTCATCACAGCTGGCAACCCACGATTGATATATAGTCAGAAATTTGGTTGCGGAGAATGCTACCGGAAATAACATTTGACCATTTTAAGTTATTCTAATTGTGATCTTATTAAGGTTGAGTCGAGAACGAGACGAAGCCCTGAGCCCAGCTGACCCATGCTTTAAGACGTCCCTGCAACGCCATCATCACACAATGCAGTATTGCCGCTGTTGTCAGTTGGCACGAAGCTCAAAATGCCCAATCTTTCAGAAAATACTTCCGGGAATAACATTTGAAATTTAAAATATTCAGATTTGATTTTATTGAGACCGAATCCCTGGGCACAGGCACAGTTCGCCTATGCCTTAAGACGTCCCTGGTAATGAGCATATTTTAATAATTTTATGTATATTTTTTGAAGGGACGTTTCATGTTTAAATACATGAAAATTTTTTTTAATTAATTGCTGTACATATTTTTCGCACTTTCTTTTGCACATGCAAAAATTAATCAAATATCTGTAGAAAGTTTCATATATGTTAAATAGAACAGGCTCTCGAATGAATTTTCTTAAAACATTGAAATATTTTCATAAACATTTATATGTGCTAATATAATGTGTGATAGGCCAGATAAAACATCCAAGTAATCAAACTTTGCTTTAGATCTCTTCCAAATATTATTCGTTTAAAAGAGTAAAAGATAGAATAATGAAAAAAGAAATCAAAAATCTACTTTTTCTTCTATACTTTCCCCCATGCCGATGTTGATATTTATTCAGCTTTCATGGAAGCAGGTGAAAAACAGCTATCTAATACTTTGATATGAATAATAAAGTGAAAGGAGCAGCATGCGTGGTTCGGTGGTCTAGGGGTATGATTCTCGCTTAGGGTGCGAGAGGTCCCGGGTTCAAATCCCGGCCGAACCCAGGAGGTACCTTTTAAAGTTTTACAAGTATTATACAATTTTGATTGATTCATTCTTGTCTCTAAAATAATATGAACTTTAAGTTTGCCTTTTTGAAGAGATATGATTTCAAATCAGTGGCGCACACAATGAAGCCCCCCAGGTGCTGATTTCCCCATAGCCATTGATTTTTTCCGATTCATTATAATCCTATGTATATAGTACGTAAAATTTAATTAAGCTTCTGTTTTTCATAATTAATTTTATTAATTAATGGTAATTATTTATTTCATAATTAGTTGTTTACTATTTTTTGCTCTCGAAAAAAAAATCAAAAGTATATGTTGGGTGGCGTATTGAAGCATGATACGAGAATGATGAACTTTCGGCCCTCGACCCACCCACCCCTTGAAAAATTCGTATGTGCGCGCCACTTCTTCAAATAATATAATTTTTTTTGGTATTTTAGTATAAAAACAAATATTTTCAGTATAGAAAACAGATTACTAAACAGTATTCAAATCAAAAGTAATCACGAATAAATTCTGGTACGTTTAATACATATTTCAGGTTACATTTTTAATAAATCTAAAATTGATAAAATCGAAAAGATTGTAAACGAAAGAATGAAAAATATTTTCCGAACGTTATCTTGCCATCTTAATCAACACAATCTTAAAAACGCGGAACGTATGCTAATGAACAAGGAAAAGAAATAGCGCCCCAGGGATTTAATCTAGATTCTAGTTCGTATTCACTTTTTCTTATTTTTAACCTTGCTCTCGGAAATTTCTAGTTTATAATTAGAATAAGATATTAAATTTCTTTACTTAGGAAACAAAATTACTTGTTCTTGGTCGAATCGAAGTTTGAGTTAAACCGTATTTCAAATTATATCAACATGTTTGTAAATGTGCTATGGCATATAGTATAAGCTAAATTGAATTACACGAATTTTTGCTCTTTTCATGTAAAAGTTGACAATTTGTTTACATTTTCTTGCTAAATTTGTATAGTTATTATTCAGAGTAACATTTAAAAATGGCAGTATGTTATATCAACTCTGGATGAGAAGATATTATATTAACAGATGATAAAATAACCTATAAGAAACACGGTTTTATAATTAATCGAACCATAAGTAAAAAATAATTCTTAATATAAGAATAAAATGTGATTAATGAGAAAATTAATGTCATTGTGGTAGAAGTGTGGAGTGCTCGATATCAATTGTTATAATTTCTTTTAAGTTCTATTCCGAAACGCAGAGTTACTGAAAAAATGTAGTACAAAGCCCCCACACACACACGCTTTTACCACAATGACATTAATTTTCTCGTCAATCACTGTTTATTCCTATATTAAGAATTATTTTTTACTTTTTTATTGTATTAACTATAAAAGCGTGTTTTTTCGTTTTTTTTAAACTCTACCATTTATTTTTCATTTTTTTAGTTCGATGTACAATAAAAGCGTTTTTTTTTTAGTTTTCAAACTATTATTTATTCACTGATGAATTAATCTTAAATGCGTCATTTTTTAGAATGTGGAACACCTATTGGCATCCTATCAATGCTTCGATACGGCCTGGTTTGCAAAATGTAAGATCAGCGAACTGACGGAAATCTGGAAGAGCTAAGTTTGAAATATTTCATGTCGAAGAAAGTGTAAAGTCAATGACTTTTTTCACTAAAAATATCTCAATGTTCTTTCTAAAACATGTATCAGCATTAGACATAAAAATACCCGTTTTGAATCGAAGAGTTTGTGAGAAAGTATTTAATCCAATGACCTCTGAATCAATTCTTAGCTGTTTTGGTAGTCGCCAAATCTGGAATTTGTCATCAAATCTGGAAATGGGAAATCGTTAATCCTGATGATCCTGAGCAGGACAATGGAACAAAATTACGGAACAAGTGTGCAGGAAATGGAACAAGTGTGCAAAATTTCGAATTAATCTGACCTTTTAAAGTGGATAAGAATCGAGTTCAAAAATTCCGTTACATATACGTGAAGCTTATAAAAGCGAGTTAAAAGCTTATAATGCGTGTCTCATGTTTGAGAAAAGTACAGTAACAGGATAAAGATTGAATAAATTTGATTCTATAAATGCTTTTGAAGCATACATATTTTATATGGGATTGGCTTTCATTTTATGTTTATTCATTTGATCGACATACAATTCGGTGAATATGAAATTGAAAGGTATGATAAAAGTAAATTTACTACACCAGTGTTCATGAAGTTCAGAGACACAAAAATTTGAAATATATTTTAATAACACGTCATTTTTCAATTCCTCTACTATTAGTTCACTCTCTCCCTATATATATATATATATATATATATATATATCTTGTTCACATTTTCAATCGTTAATGAAATATTTTTTATTCATCCACTCAAGTTCAAATACATTTTTTTAACTTGTAGGGGATGACACTTGATTTTAATACAGTTTTTTCAAATATTAATTCATTAATTACTTTTTATTTTTTAACTTTAAATTTATTCTGCGTTATTTCTGATGAAGTTAGACCAACAGATGGCGCCAGTAAGTATTTCTAACAAATTTTTTCTTGGCTTCAAATATATTTTTTTAAATTTGTAGTGGATGACACTTAATGTTGATACAGTTTTTTCAAACATTAATGCATTAATTAAATTTAATTAATTAAAATAAAAATTTTCTTCGTTTACTTAAGTAGGAATGTACTTAAAATTTTCTTTTATATTACTAGTTTTCTTTTGGCTGTATTCCTTTTTTGTTAAAGACAGATTTTGTTGTCTGTTTAATAACTTCGTATTTCGAAGCTACACCAGGGTCATTGTAATTTTGAATCTCGGTCAAGTAAATTAGGCCAATACTTGAGTAGATACCTCACTCTCTTAACTTCTCCACTACGCCAATGTGAGGTCTTAAAGTCACAACAGATTTAATGGGCGCCAGCCTTCTACGCAACGGGTCTCCAGTGGCATCAGGACTCGAGCTCTTGACTCGCCAACGCTGACCACGAGCTTCCGATCATGACCACTAGTCTACCGCGGCCCCCGATGGACCGTGGATGAGAAATACTGGCTTAAAATATTTCTGATAATATTTTTGTCACAATTTTATACGCTTTTAGAATCAAACTAAATCACTGATAGCTCGATATCAATATTAAATTGAGTCTCTTAATTCAAGTTATTTTAAAGTGCTTGACCTTATTAAAATTTTTCACACCGATATTTTTGATGAAATCTTTTTCCCAGCAAAATATAATGAAAGTAATAATGCGCTGGGATTTAAAAGACAGGTGCCCCTGGATAAATACTGGTCTGTTGTTCAGCACTCAAAATTCCGTAATTATAATATTTTCACGAATTTTTTTAAGTATCCTTATTAACCCTTTCAAAGAACACTTTGCTAGACATATTGTACACCTCAATATGAAGAGGGAAGAAACATTAGGTCGGAGAAAAATATAAATTCGAATAAAGCAAATATCGAAAAAAAAGCTTTTTTTTATCTTACTCTCAATTGATGCTTTTATTTTAAAATAGGAATTTGATTTATGATTATATATTTGATTATGCCTTTTCTGCGTGTTTGTTGAAGTAACAGATAGCATAACATGTTAGAGTGACAATGAGGATGAACCATTGTTAATCACTTATAAGCAATTGTTTTAGATACCAACAAATTATTATACTAGATCATTTTCCAAATTAAAATAGTGCAACATGTGTTAACGCCTGTATAAAAATTTATTCCTGCGTGTTGGTCCCCACATTCAATCCATTAATTCAATTCAGTCTTACATACACATATATAATAAAAATAATTTTTTTTCAAACAGTAATTTGTTTTTATTTTATTTGAAATTATTCACTCTAGAACTGGTATCACTTTTCAAAACTACTCTCTAACATTTAGAACTTAGGTGTGTACAGTAAGTTGCTTAACACTTGGGATATACACGTTCAAATAAAGTAGAGCGTAATATGAAACAGCGTGGCAGTTATCTCATCATAGAATAATGGGGTTAGGGAAGATGGGTGAAAAGAGTGTTCAGGTATTTTACCCATTAAGTTTATTAATTATGGCTTTTTATGGCTTAAATAAAACTGAAAATTTGCTTCTTACAAATATGAAACATAATAAAGAATATACATACATATAAAATAAATGAAATTCTAAAGTGGGCGTATATTATTTTACATTTAAGATTTGCATTTCCAGTCTTATATTTTAATTTTCTGCCTTTTTATGAAGAAGGTAGATTATAAAACTAATAGCTATGTGCGTTTCCGTTTTCTTTATCAATTCATATAAGTCATTTTTCCATTTCCTCTATTGTATTATTTCTAGAAAGGTAATTCTAGTTGTAGGAAACTGTCATGAATTGCAGTTGCCGATATTGAAGTATTTTTCTTTATTTCATAAGCATGGCCCTTATTACATTAAGTTGCCGATTCTATACCACACCAATTTGAGGTTGAAGCGTTCACCAGTATCTAATATTCTAATCACTTGTATTTTGTTTTTCCTAGTGGAAATGCTTTTTCCTCATTGCTTTATTTTCAGTGTTTTTTATTATCACCCATGATAAAACTAAAAATCATAATATTTATTTACTATAGCAATTAATTTATATATTATATAAATTTTATACTTACAAAAGCGTCAGCAAATGTTTGAGAGCAGTAAAATACGTTCGTATAACAACGCAGGAAGAAAAACACAGATAAATACTTCCGGATATTGGGAAGCTGCGGTGCAATTTCCTTTGGAATCCACAGATTCAAATAAAAGGCTACGTTAAGCCGAAACAGCGCTAAATAAAGTAGCGGCGTTAAACAGAGGTCTTACTGTACGCATAACCTACTCAACCTTTGGATTATTTATATAATTATAACTCCGAGAGCGGATTATATCCCTTTAAAAGGGACACAAAGCTAAAATTACACTTTTCTGTGATAAAGTACTTGATAAATGCTAATATTTCTCATCACTCTATAAATAAACATTATTTAGTCAAATATATATACAGTGACCCACAAAAGTGTTCATTTTTACTTACCTTCTTATAAAATTTAATGTTTTTCGACTAATAAATATTAATATATTATAATTATAATTTTATGCCATGATATCTGCAACTTGATGTAATGGAATGACATAATTAATTTTTAAAAATAATATAACTATTATTTTAAAAAATTTAATAATCAAAAAATCTACTAAAAAAGTACGCCACAAAGGTCTTAAATACATAACAAAATACTCAACTAAGCTTCAAATATTGTATTTCTTTCTTGATTTAGTACTTTAGGATATTTTTAGTGTCCACAACTTGCTTTTAAATAAATCTTAGTATATAAGTTGTCAGTTTTTGTATCGTTTGTTGTTACGTTTTGCTTTACATTTTGTGTTTAGTTGTCCGTAAAATTTTCTTCCTTTTTTTACATCAAAATCTCCCCAAATATATTTGTACTGCTGGGCTAAATAAAGTGATTGAGGAGGTTTTATAATTTAGAGGTTATAGAGACACCCGGTAAGGTACATTGAGAGCTTCAGTGCGCTTGGCGTCATTACCCTTACCTTGTTATTTAAAAAGGATTAAGTCGTCTCAATATCAAATTTTGGGCGGATAATTTAAAATTTCTCTTTAAAATAATTAAATGGAGTTCATGATTCACGAAATACCATCAAAAAATGCAAATTACCTAATTCCTAAGAGGCCAATTTACACCCCACGCCAAGAACTTACCTTCATACAATGCACAGAAGCATGAGTGGAACTGAAGTTCTTAATAATTCTGGGATAATGAGTTCCCATAAATTCCTGGGATTAAGCTCCTTATTTTCATTTACAAACTAGTATAGACCATCGGAACCAAAAAGGTTGAATTATACTGCCACTAATCAATTTTACTGCTCATTTTTGAATTTTCACAGAAGCTGAAGCCCCATGGATCTAGTTGGATCAATAAAACACGGAGTGGAGATGTTCTTATGTAGAGGGGTATAAGTGCATGGCAGCAAATTAGGTAATTTTATTTTTTTTTGTTTTATATTATAAATCATAGAGTTTGATTTAAATATTTTAAAGAAATTTTAAATTATCACTTAAAATTTGGATGCTTAGAACGACTTCATTTTAACAGGATAATGACGCCAAGCGGACTGCTCTCAATGGACTAGTTGTGAATTGTCACCCAAATTATAGAAAGCACTATCTAAATCACCTTATTTGGCTGAAGTACAGCATATTTTGGTACGAGATTGATATAAAACATAACTGAAATAAACACAAAATGTGAAAATAAAACAATAATCGCAGAAGAATGGAGATAAATGCAAAGGCTGATTAGATCATACCAAGAGACAGCCAAAGGAGACCCGTTAATGAACCATGTAATCACACAATGAAATTAACAAGTTATGTGAAGAAAGAATATAGTGTTAAAAGAAGCCTGAAAGTTGAGATTTTGTTAAAATATGCAGAAAGATTTTTAATGTTGTAATTTAGTAAGGATTTTTCACGTGTGTTTGAAAATGGTTATACCTATTTTAAAAGGTGAATTATGTCATTCCATTAGAGATTGCGAATATCATAAAAAATTACAATTACAATATGTTAATATTTATTAGTCGAAACATTAAATTTATAAGAAATTACTGAAATGTACGAACACTGTAACCCTGTATCTATCAAAAAGTTTCCTTTCCTGGGGTGGCCAGACGTTATAGCCACAACTGCACTTAGGACATTTAACTCACTTTTTAGGACAGAAATAATAAAATCATATTACAATAGTTTTTTGTATGAAAAATTGGCATTTACGTAATAACTTCTTCAATAACAATTAAATACAAAGTATAGAGTATAATTAAATAACAATAGAGTAATTAGCCGCAACCTAGGATATACTAAAATATATATAGAATACTTAGAATATACATTGGGGAATTAGTATATCCACATTTCATATTTTATTTAATTTTAGCATAAAAGGTTAGAAATAAAGTAATATTTTTGAGAATTTAAATTAATTATTCCTGGAATTTGATGGAGCCTATTTACTGTAGGACCTTATAATATGTAAAACTGTTTTCTCCAGTAGAAAAGCTGTATAGAAGATTTGATTTTCGAACCCGAATCTTGTACCACATATATTATAAAAGTTTGTTTTATATTCCAGAGCCCCAACATTTAAATATGATTCTAGTGTTCTCTCTCTAGTAGAAGAAAGGTGAAATTTTAGGCCCTTTTTCTGTTCTAAGTGGGAAGTGGATAGAGGCCTCTATCCACATATAAAAACTTTCAAAACTTAAAGTAAAACCTTTTTTAATTGGAATTTGCAATTCATTCAGATGAGAGAAAGTATATTTAAGACATGTAAAATTTTTTCAAAGATCAGAGAGTTTTTATTTTATAGTAATCAAATACAATTTTATGGAATTTACATAAGAAAAACTGTTTAACCACCCCGTAAGAGGACATGAAATGCAAAATAAAAATTATCATCCTGCCATCTGTATTAGAAATTCATGCTTTTTAGTTTCTCAATTAACTCATGTGGATAAGACACAAATATCCATCATCCACTTGGAAAAAATTTTAATATGTAAGCCTGAACCTGTAGCCACTGCCCGCTAAAGGATATACCGTAATGTGCAATTGAATCAAAGAAGGAAATATTTCAAAAGGAATATTTTAAAAATGAATCATCTTTGTTTCTTAATTAATAACGTAAAATATTAAATAGATGTATATAAATCCCACGGTTCTTTTTCCTTCCATGCGCAACAAGTACTTACATATCACTTTATTCTAGAAAGAAAGTTGAAATTTGAATTATTCTGAGGAAAGAGATTCCCTTATCACAGAGTCATTATTCTTATATGTATTCTACAACCCCCAAATAAGAGATGCACGAAATAAATTTTCTAAGTAAATTCTTACTTTCTTTAAAAAAATATTATGATATACCCGTGCAATAACTAATAAAAATGTATATTCCATTAATATGTGGTAATATAGGTAATAAATAATATAAAGTTAAAATGTTTATTTTTTAGTATCACAGAAAACTATTTATGATTGAAGGTATACTTTTGGATAATAATTATGTTCTTACTATACATATTCCATACTCGTCATAGGAAAAGATCTAAAATAAAAGATTGAGGAAATACTGAGAATAAAAATTAACTTAAAAGTAAAGAAAATATAATATTTAAAACATTTGATGTTTTGTTTTAGACAAAATAGAGGAAAGGATAAATTAGTATGGAAAATTTAAATTTTAGTTTACATTCTATTCAACAACTGCTTTCTTCATCTTTTACTTGGACAACAGAAAATTCCATCCTTATATAGAATCTCTCAGGTTTTGCCGCAACAAGCTTTTCTACGAGGATTTTTTTTTTTATCTCATTTCAGAGTTCTGAAATTTTTTTCTTAAAAGGTACTATAACTGACTGAAATGAATAGAAATAGATGAAGCGAGGTCTGATGAGATATTTTTCCAAGTAGGCTGCGAGTTTAGTATTTTTCATCATTACAGAGACTCAAATGCACCTCCCAGGAGGCTGAGTATTGCTTTTCGTGCGTCCCCATATAGGGCGTACACTAAATTGCCTGCAAGTAATTTTGACTCCCAGTTCACAGGAGACACCTGAAACTCTGGCTGATGCAGACTTGTTCTAGGAATATAATTTTTCCCATATGCATCAGCCAAGGAGGCACTCCGAGGATCTTTATATGCCACTTGAAATCATATTTAGGACGCTATCGATTTTCTGCATCATGAAAATCCACCGACTTGGGATAGGGTCACCCACGCCACCTTAGGTGCAGAAGACCAGTGACAAACCAAATACGCCACCCAATGGCAACTCTGATGGAATATAGGAGGAATGGTGTAGAACATCACAGCTGAGCTCTAATAATTTTGTCGGGTTATCCAAAAATACATAGAGGAAGCCGAGCATTATTCCTGGTAAAGAGCACAACACCCTTCTGATTTGCTATTTTTGGGGCGTTTTTCTCCGATTCTGTATGATTCGTCTGGTGAAGTAACAGCAATTGGCTTTATCGTTTCGTTGTTTTAATAGCGGCTTATAATGCAAGGTTCATTCCTATCCACCAAACACTGGAGTAGCGAACATTCTTCAAGAATAGATATTCACTTTTTGCAGTAGTAAAAGAGTGATTCATATTCACTTTCCCACGACATTTTCATAGCATTGATACAAATTATATTTTCTCCACGTCACTGCTTAGCTTCAAAATAGTGACTTCTCATTTATGTTTATAGAGCTGATCGCAAACGGAAATGCACGATCTATTAAATTTTTTCTCTTTTATATATAAATCACGTAGGGTACATCAAAACGTAGTCAGGAATCATAAAAAGTCAGGAAAGTGAATGCCAGTATTTTATATGCTCTACAAAGGTTTTCAATCCGATCTTTAATACATGGCGTAGGACAGGGAGTGGCGAATCTTCATGAGATCCAGCGCGCCATTTTTTCTAAAGAAGTGTTTAATGTAGTATAGGCGTGCCTTCAAATAAATTTGGCTTATGATTATTAGTAAAATCTAAAACTCAGTATAACAATTCAAAACTCTTTTACTCACTGCAAAGAAAATACATTTTGCGCTGTATAGTTGTTAATATTTTAGTTATACGTGTAATTCATGTGCCAAAGCCAGCAGTAATTGTGACTTCTTATCATGCAGGATTGGATGACAAATAGCATATTAGGTTTGTAAGGAAGTTAAGCACTTTAGTAAAGGTACATACTGAATTAGATTAACTGTAAAGGCAGTTTCTAAGCAATAAATTAGTTTGTATGTTTTCAGCACTGACTACAAGTTTTTGTGATTCGTTTCAAAATGCCTTTTTACCGATGTTATTCTGCATACCACTGTTCCAGAATAATACAAACACACGCTGCTTGTCATCTTTACTAAAATGTGCTGCCTAGATTCACCTGGAATTTTAAATTATCTGTTACACTTACTATCTTCCATTTTTTATTCCTTTGATGAACTAACCATGTTAAATAACACAGTTAAAACTCATAAATACAGCACAAATACACTTTTCAAAAAATACAGTTTTGTATCAACGAAATTGGCTATATATGCGTAAACAAATTTTGCATCACAAATAATTGTACTTGCCCGTAACGCTAGAGCCAAAGAGTGCTCTCCTCCACGCCACGAAAGATCACTCCAGTTTTTCAGGAAATGCCTACATGGAACTGTTATTTTGGAAATAAAATCAAACCATTTGATCGCTGGCGATGCCCAAAATATTGTGACGCTTGTCACTGGTTTTACATCCCTGGCGTAGGACCTACCGCTTATGTTCTTGATCTTTAGGGTTAAAATCACTAGTTTTTAAATTTAGCAAACTACTTCCAAACTACAGCATTCGCAATAAAAGGCACACATCTTGTTTGCCACTTCTTGTATATGAGATTTCACCGATCAAAGTAAACGAAACTTTCCAATTTTACTCAAGTACACTTTAACACACCTTCCATATTCGAGGCGTATAAAACTGACGACATTTAACGATCACAGCAAATTTTTTTTTCTGAATATGCCTTATAGAATGTATACTCATGTCATTTTCTGAGCAATCTTTCTTGTATATTCCAGACCTGTCTTCATTCCGCCTACCAATGGTGGCATACGATTTTCCGGATAACCCAGCATTAATTACACTTACTTGGGAGTGCTATATTTAGGGTGCAGTATACTTTCTACTAGTAGGGGAAAAACAAATTTAAAGTAGGATCTGATTTGATTATTTTCTTTTTTGAGAGCTTTCAAAAACTATCGTAGCAATGTATTTTGAAGTCACAATAAGAAAAAAGCAAGAAGAAGCTTTTGCTTTCCTTTTCGTTCTTTCTGGCCCAATATTTACAAAATAATATTTGATCCATATATTTTGAAAGTATAATAAGTTAGTGAGAATGACTATATAATCAAAATTTAAGTAGAATTAAGAAAATATAGAATGTATGTGTGAATCACACACTGTTAGTCAAACAATATAGAGAAGCTAGTTTTAATTTTTTCTTTTAAATGAATGATCTTAAAGATTTATTCATCCGAAATATTGGGGATTTATCCGGAATGTAATACTTACAGTTCCTGTTTCTCTGCGTCCCTTTTAGTTTAATCTAAAAACCAATGTGTTTAATTCTTTTATCCAATTCGTGTGCGTTGACTTTCCGCCACAGGAAAATAGTACTTAATATTTTTCTTGTGTTATATATAGATCCCAATGTTTTCCCCCCTCTAAACACTCTTTTTGGCACATTTTTCTAAGAATTCTGAAGCAAGAAATTTCTTTTAAAATATTGGCCTGAATTAAATTTAAAAATTAGTGCTTTTTATGTAATATTTTAGTTTTATACATTTTTTTTCCTTTTATAATTATTTCTTTTAATTATCTTTGTTCTTTTGTCAAAACTTTAACGCAAAATTTTTCTTAAGAAAAAAAAAACATATTTATCTTTTTTTTTTTCTTTTATCTTTTCTTTATTTTTTTTTTTTTTTTTTTTAAATTTTAACAATATTCTTTTTTTAAAGAATAATTTAGACTCGTTTTCGTTGACTGATTGATTGTTTTATTAGTATCTTATACTTTGAAGAAACATATGGGCTATTGGTACTGGATCTCGTAACTTTACATTTGTGATAGACAAACTTTTTATAGAGTGGGTATCCAAAAAGAACTGAGGGGGAGGGAAGGATGTACCAATGCAATTTATTATAAAACGCAATCAAGAAATTTTTTTTACAAATTGTTGCAATCATCTATCTGATATATAGTCCAACTGTGATTATAAACATCTTATTTCATTCGTAAATTTTCAAAAATAATCCGTAGCATTTCTTTTTCTCCAAATAAGACAAAATTAGTTAACAGTGTATAGCAGCCATGCAACATGCTAGGTTTTGAAGGAGCCTTAGTTGAGCCAATAACAGAGAAAAGTTTTTAGGAATTGACTACATGATTTAATATAAAATGCATGTACTGTGAAAATTCTTAAGCGATAAGGCAATGAATAAAGCTATAATTCTATATTTGGGGATTTTCTTAAATTTTAGACTTAAAATATGAAAGGTAATGAACAGACGCGTCTGAAAACTTCTTGAAGCCCAGGACCCCTATGTAAAATTAGGCTCCTCGTACGAAACCTTAAAAGTAGACAGTATATAGAATACGCTGTCAAATACTGGTACAAACAGTAACTCGAACAGAATAAATGTGCATAACTTAGACTTTCAGAAACCTAGGCACAGACTGGCTCTACTGATTGCCACTTTTCGACTAAATGAGTAATGATCGAGTATGGTGGTAGGTTTAGGCCTAGATATGGACGACGTGGCAGAGACATCTTAAGACTTCTTAAGGCTCTGGGCCCCTACTCAAAAGTAGGCCATGGGCCCCTATACAAATGTAGTCCCAAACTATGACTCTTAAATACATATATATGTTGTCAAATACTCGTACAAATAATAACCGAAAACAAATAAATGTGCATGACTTACAATCGCACACACCGGCCGGTCCGACTCCCGCCCTTTGACTGCATGAATAATGAGGGTGTATAGTGGTAGGTCTAGGCCTGTGTGTGGACGACGGTCATCACATGTAACCAGTTGAGATATAATCCGAAATTCCCAGTTTTTCGGAGAATGCAACCGGAAATAGCATCTGACCATTTTAAGTTATTCGAATTGTGATCTTATTAAGGTTGAGTTGAGAACGAGACGAGGCCCTTATTACAGCCGACGCCCTGGGCCCAGTTATCCCATCCCTTAAAACATCCCTGCGACGCAATCATCGCACAATGCAGTCTTGCCGCTGTTTTCAGTTGGTATGAAGCTCAAAATGCCCAATATTTCAGAGAATACGTCCAGGAATAACATTTAAAATTTAAAACTATTCAGATTTGATCTTATTGAGACCGAGTCTCTGGGCACAGGCCCAGTTGGTCTATGCCTTAAGACGTCCCTGGTAATGAGCATATTTTAATAATTTTATGTATATTTTTTGAAGGGGGTCATGTTTTTATACATGAACAAATTTTTTAATTAGTTTCTGTATATATTTTTCCCACTTTATTTTTTGCACATGCAAAAATTAATCAAATATCTATAGCAAGTTTCGTATATGTTTAAATAGAACAGGCTCTCGAATGAATTTTTTAAAACATTGAAATATTTTCTTAAAACATTTATATGTGTTCATATAATGTGTGATAGGCCAGATAAAACATCCAAGTAATCAAACCTTGCTTTAGATCTCTTCTAAATTTTATTCGTTTAAGAGAGTAAAAGATAGAATAAAGAGAAAAGAAATATAAAAAAAAATCTACTTTTTCTTCTATATTTTTCCCCATGCCGATGTTGATATTTATTCAGCTTTCATGGAAGTAGGGGAAAAACAGCTATCAAATTTTTTATATGAATAAAAAAAGTGAAAAGGGATCAGCATGCTGGTTCGGTGGTCAGGGTATGATTCTCGCTTAGGGTGCGAGAGGCCCCGGGTTAAAACCCCCGGGAAACCCATGAGGTATTTTTTTTAAAAATTTTCATTTTTGATTGATTTATATTCTCGTCTCTCTTTAAAATAATATGAACGCGTTATATGTTTGCCTTTTTGAAGAGATATGATTTCAAATCAGTGGCGTACACAATGAAGGCCCCCCGGGTGCGGATTTCTCTATAGCCCTTGATTTTTTTTCGATTGATTATAATCCTATGTATATAGTACGTAAAATTTAATTATTTGTTTTTCATAATTAATTTTATTAATTAATGGTAATTATTTATTTTAGAATTAATTGTTTACTATTTTTTGCTCTCGAAAAAAAAAATCAAAAGATTATGTTAGGTGGCGTATTGGAGCATGATACGAGAATGATGGACTTTCAGCCCTGGACCCACCCACCCCTTGAAAAATTCGTGTGTGCGTGCCACTGTTTCAAATAATATAGTTTTCTTTAGTATTTTAACATGAACAAATATTTTCTAGATAAAAAAATGGATTACTTAACAGTATTCAAATCAAAAATAATCACGAATTAATTCTCGTACGTTTAATACATATTTCAGGTTATATTTTTAATAACTCAAAATTGGTAAAATCTAAAAGATTGTAAACAAGAGCACGAAAAAAATATTTGCCGAACATTATCTTGCAATCTTAATCAACACAATCTTAAAAAACACGGCGTTTAATGAAAAAGGGAAAAAGAAATGGCCTCGGGGATTTAATCTGATTCCCAGTTCTATTCATTTTTCTTTTTTTAACCTTGCCCCGGAAATTTCTGTTTAAAATTTAAAAAGATATTTTTAACTTTCGAAGCAAAATTACTTATTCTTAGTCTAAGTTTTTGAAGTTTAAGTTAAACCGTATTTCAAATTATATCAACATGTTGTGAACGCGCTATGGCCTATGATACAGGCTATATTGAATTATAGGATTTTTGCTTTTCATGTAAAAGTTGACAATTAGTTTATATTTTCTTATTAAATTTGTATAGTTATTATTCAATATCTTTTAAAAAATGGCGTATGTTATTCAACTCGGGATAAAAAGGGATTATTTAAAAAAATATTTTTAAAAAAAAAAAACACGCATAGAAAATTAATAAAATGAAAAAATAATTCTTAATATAAGATAAAATGATTAACGAGAAAACTAATGTCATTGTGGTAAGAACGTGGGGTGAGCGATATCAATTGCTATAATTTCTTACTAATTCTATTCCAAAATGCAGAGTTACTGTAAAAATTTAGTACAAAGCATCACACACACACGCTTTTACCACAATAAAATTAATTTTCTCATTAATCACAGTTTATTCTTATATTAAGAACTATTTTTTACTTTTATGTGCAATTCACTATAAATGCGAGTTTTTTAGTTTTTTTTAATTATTATTTATATTTCTCATTTTTAGTTCGATCTACAATAAGAACGTGTTTTTTTAGTTTTTAAACGATCATTTATTCATTGATGAATTAATCTTAAATGCGTCATTTTTTAGAATGTGGAATACCCATTGGCCTCCTATCAATGCGTCGATACGGCCTGGTTTACAAAATGTAGGATCAGCCAACTGAAGGAAATCTGGAAGAGCTAAGTTAGAAATATTTAATGCGAAAGAAGGTGTAAAATCAACGATATGTTTCACTAAAAAGAGCTCAATATTCTTTCTAAAACATGCATCAGTATTTGACATAAAAGTACACGTTCTGAATCGTTTATGAGAAATTATTTAATCCGATGACCTCTGAATCAATTCTCAGCTGTTTTGGTAGTCACCAAATCAGTAATTTGTCGCCAAATAAGGAAAAAGGAAATTGTTAATTCTGATGATCCTGATCAGACCAATGGAACAAAATTATGAAATTATTGTGTTGTCATTGGTTCTTGACAAGTGTGAAAAATTTCGAATTAATCTGACTTTTTAAAGTGGATAAAAATCGAGTTCAAAGATTCCGCTACATACAGGTGAAGCTTATAAGAGCGTGTTAAAAGCTTATAAAGCTTGTCTTATATTTGAGCAAAGTACAATATAAAAAGATAAAGATAATTCGATTCTATAAATCCTTTTGAATCATAAATATTTTATATGTGATTGGCTTTCATTTTATGTTTATTCATTTGGTTGACATGCAATTCGACAAATATGAACTGAAAGGAATGATCATGCATGCAAAACAGCACCAGTGTTCATGAAGTTCTGCGACACAAAAATATATTTACATAACACGTCACACTTTTTCTTATGTTTTTTTTTTCTATTTTTGTTAAAGATAGATTTTTTGTTGTTTGTTTAATAACGTCGTATTTCGAAGCTACACGAGAATATTGAATATTGTAATATTGAATCTCGGTCAAGTAATGAGGACGATACCTGAGCTGGCACATCACTTTCCTAACTTCTCCACTACGCCAACGTGAGGTCTTAAAGATTTAATGGACACCAGCCCTCAAAAAAAGAGTTTCAGTGGCATCAGGCCACCCCCCTGACTCCCAAACGCGCCCACGAGATTCCGACCAAGACCACTTCAGCGCCCCGATGGACCGTGGATCAGAAATACTGGCTTAAAATATATCTGATAATATCCCTTTGTCACAATTTTATATGCTTTTAGTATCAAACTGAATCACTGATAGCTCGATATCAATATTAAATTTAGTCTCTTAATTCAAGTTATTTTAAAGAGATAAACCTTATTAAAAATTTTCACATCAATATTTTTGATGAAATCTTTTTTCCCAGCAAAATATGATGAAAATTATAATGCAATGGGATATAAAAGACGGATTCCCCTGGATTTTTTAAAAAACCCAGTTTTTTTATAATAATCAAAATAAAAGTAGATTTACACCGAGAAAACTGTTTTAACTCCCCAAAATGCAAAAAGGATCGTCCTTCCCGGTTTTTCGCGTTTTAGCTTCATAACCCGGGAAAACAAATATCCATCCCCCTTTTTGGAAAAAATTTTTTAATATGTGGTAACCATAGCCACCCCCCTGAAGGAATATACCGTAATATTGTAACTAAGAAATATTTCAAAAGGAATATTTTAAAAATGAATCATCTTTGTTTCTTAGTTAACAATTTGTAAGACATTAAACAGATGTATATAAATCCCATGACTCTTTTTCCTGCCATGCACAACAAGCACTTATATATCACGTTATTCTAGAAAGAAAGTTGAAATTGGAATTATTCTGAGGAAAGAGAGATTCCCTTATCACAGAGTTAGTATTCTTATATGTACTCTAACTGCTTCAAATAGAATGCACAGTCAATTTTCTAAATAAATTCTTACTTTCTTTAAAAAAATATTATGATATACCCGTACAATAACTAATAAAAATGCAGCTTCCAAAAATACGTGGTAATATAGTAAATAATAAGAAGTTAAAATGTTTATTTTTTTAATATCACAGAAAGCTATTTATGATTGAGGAACATACATTTTTTTATGGATAATGATTATGTTCTTACTAAAAAACCATATTCACTTACTCGTCATACGGAACTCAGATCTAAAATAATTGAGGAAATACTGAGAATAAAGAATTAACCACGTGAAAATATGTCTTCCTTTGTTGATGTTTTGTTTTAGACAAAATGGAAAGGATAATTGAAACGCGGAAAATTTAAATTTTAGTTTACATTCTGTTCAAAAACCTTTCTTCATCTTTTGGACAACTTGAAAATTCCATCCTTATAGAATCTCTCAGGTTTTGCCGCAACAAACTTTTCTACGAGGATTTTTTTTTATCTCGACCTAAGAGTTGAAATTTTTTTCTTCAAAGAAATTTTATAACGACTGAAATGAATGGAAATAGATGGGCGGAGGTCTGGTGAATTTTTTTTTCCAATGAAGCTGCGGATTGGTATTTTTATTATTACAGACCTAGTACACTCCCCAGAAGCTGGTATTACTTTTCTTGTGACCCCATATAAGCGATACTAATTGCTATAAGTAATTTTGACTTCCAGTTTCGCCCCCTCCAGAGGGAGATACATGAGCTCTGACGATGCGAACTTGTTCTAGGAATATAATTTTCCCTTATGCATCCAAGCCAAGGAGGCACTCCAGGGATCTTTTATATGCCACTTAATCATATTACATGGACACTGTCGATTTTCTGCATCATGAAAATCCACCAACTTGGAATGGGGTCGACCCCGCCACCTTAGGTGCAGAAGGCCAGTGACAAACCAAATACGCCACCCAGCCAGCAACTCTGATGAATATGGAGAATGGTGTAGAACATCACAACTGAGCTCTAATAATTTTTGTCGAGTTGTCAAAAATACATGAAGCCGAGCATTGTCCTGATGAAACACAACACCCTTCTGATTTGCTATTTTGGGACGTTTTTTTTCTCCGATTACTGTCTAATTCGTCTAATTGGTAACAACTTAATTGACTTTACCGTTTCGTTGTTTAATAACAGCTTATAATGCAGGGTTCGTTTCCAATCCCACCAAACACTGAGTATGACATTCTTCAAATGAATATTCACTTTTACGGTGGCTGAAAGTGGTTCATATTCCGCTTTCCCCAGGACATTTTTCACTTAGCATTGATACAAATTATCCATTTTTCCTCCCCCGTCACTGCTTATTTCAAAAATAGTGACTTATCGTTATGTTTATAGAGCGAGTCGCAAACGGAAATGCGATCTATTAAATTTTTTCTCTTTTAAATCGTGGGGAACATCAAAACGCATAGTCAAGCATCATAAAATCGGGAAAAGTGAATTTTGATATTTTTATGCTCTACCAGGGTTTCAATCCGATCTTCATCTATGGCGTAGGACAGGGGTGGCGAACTTATGGATCAGCGCGCCATTTTTTCTAAAGAAGTGTTTAATGTGGTATAGACGTGCCTTCAAATAAATTTGACTTGTGATTATTGGGAAAATATTAAAACTCAGTACTAACAATTCAAAACTCTTTACTCACTACGAAAAAATACATTTTGCGCTGTATAGTTGTTAATGTTTTAGTTATACGTGTAATTCATATTATAAAGTAACATTAGTGTGACTTCTTATCATGCAGGATTGGATGACAAATAACTTATATTAGGTTTGTAAGATGTTACTTTTAGTAAAATGCATGCTGAATTGGAATTATCTGTAAAACGGTTTCTAAGCAATAAATTAGTTTTGCTGTGTTTCACTTTTTTGACAAGGGGATTTGTGATTCGTTTCAAAATGCCATTTTACCGATGTTGTTCTGCATACCACTGTTCCAGAACATTAAACACACGCTGCTTTGTCACCTTTACTAAAAAATGTTATATTTCTAGATTCACCAAATTTGAAATTATCTGTTACACTTACTATCTTCCATTTTTTATTCCTTTGCTGAACTAACCATGTTAAATAACACAGTTAAAACTCAAAATATAGCACAAATACATTTTAAAATACAGTTGTGTCAACGAAATTGACTATGCTATGCGTAAACAAATTTTGCATCATAAATAATTGTAGCCCACGACGTAACTAAGGCAAGACAATAACAAAGAGTGCTCTCCTGCCACGCCACGAATGATCACTCCAGTTTTTTCGAAATACTTCATGTGGAACTGTTATTTTGAAATAAAATCCAAACCATTTTGATCGCTGACGTGCCCAAAATATATTGTTGACGCTTGTCACTGGTTTACCATCCCTGGCGTAGGACCTACCCTTATGTTCTTGATCTTTAGGGTTAAAATCACTAGTTTTAAATTTAGCAAACTACTTCCAAACTACAGCACATTCGCAATAAAAGGCACACATCTTGTTTGCCACTTGTGTAGCAGTTTCACCGATCAAGTAAACGAAAAGCTTTCAGTGCCTAAAATGCACTTCTTTTGCTTCCATATTCGAGGCGTATAAAACTGACGACATTTAACGATCACAACCAAACTTTTTTTCTGAATATGCCCTTATAGAATGTATACGCATGTCATTTGTTTTCAATCTTTCTTGTATATTCAGACCTGTCTTCATTCCGCCTACCAGTAATTGGCATGAATTTTCCGGATAAACCAACGTTAATTACACTTATTTAAATTGCATATTTGAATTGCAGTATGCTGCTAGTGGGGAAAACAAATTTAAAGTGCAGGATCTGTTTGATTATTTTCTTTTTGAAACTTTAAAACTATCGTAGCAATGTGTTTAATCACAATAAGAAAAAAAAGCAAGAAGAAAGGCTTGCTTTCCTTTTCGTTCTTTCCAATAATTTAATTTAAAATATTTAAATCCATAGATCTATATTTGAAAAGTATAATCAAAAGATCATTGTATAAATATTATATGCACAATTTTAAGTTGATGGGTAGATGAATCAGAAAAAGAAAGTAAAAAAATTACATACAAGGCTAAGTCCACAATGCACAATATGTAAAGCCATTATCAGAAAAATTTGGTATTCGCAGTAGAGCCTAGTGGTCATAGTCACAAACTCGTAACCGGCGTGTCACGGGCTCCTGGTGTCACTGAAGACCCGCTGAACTCTGTTGAAGCTCCATATCCTCCCGCCGCTGTGATAGTTAGGAGAGGTTGTTGATAGCTCAGTTGTCGTCCTCGTCACTTAATCAATGTTCAAAATTTTGAAGTCCGTCTCTAATAGCGTGTTGCATTATACTGTGACCCCAATAAATCTCTCCCTCTTTCAAATAATTTCATAAAAAGAAACAGATCCAGAAACCTAGATTTTTGAGAAGTATAATCAAATCTCAGAGAATAAGTATTACTTGCACAATTTTAAGATGATGTATCAATGAAACAAAAAATGTCATCCAGGTTAAGCGTACAATAAATAAAATGTAAAGCCTTTAACCAATCATATATCTGTCTCATAATACCCATAAAACCAATCTCAACTACATATGTTTTACTTTGTGCACTGCGCTTTCATTGTGAATTAATTTCTATTGTATACTAAGAGTACCAGATGATGATGATGATTGTGGGGTTTTTTTGCGCAAGAGCCGATTTCGGCTATACTGCGTCAAACATTTGTTGTCTGTGATCTGGACGTGAAAAGAAGAAAAGAATGGGATGACAAGAAAGAGGGTCGAAAATAGAGAAGGATCACTAGGGTACCCCGGGTTCGTGAAACCCGTGTTTACCAAAGACAGTAAATCCCTTTGGAAAAAGAAAAGTTCACTAGGGTACCTCGGGATTGTGACACCCGTACTCACCTAAAGAAGGTGAGCCCCTTGAGGGGCTAAGAGTACCAGGACATGCTCGAAAGAGTAAAATACCAAAAATAAGACTCTTTGCTTAAGGGACATATATCTTTAAAAATTTCCAATAGAGCTTAGATTTTCTTTTTGTGATCTTAATATAAAGATATTTTAATCATTCTATAGAAATACAGAAATAATTTTTTACTTAAAAGAATTTTTTTCTCTGTTTAATTTAAGTTGGATATCATTTTTGAGATCTCATAATGCATGCTTATGTTTAGGTTCCATTTTTGAAAAAAGTATTCCTTAAACATGTAAAATATTTTTTGCACATGCATAAAACAATACACGAAATATAGTGAAACTATTTTTTTTAGTAAAATATATCAAGATAGTTTTTTTAAAAAAAAATATAAAATGTTATAATTTTGAATATTTTAATTTTTTCCCTTTTTCATAAAAAAAACTATTTTTTTAAAAAACTATGTACTAATTCAACTAAAAAGAAAAAAGGATCACTATATGTACAGATATCTTGTATAGAAGTATAAAAAATTTGGAACCATACGGTGAAATAGTTCTTTTAAAAGTGTTCCTAAAAGCAAAAAATTATCCTTTGGGGAAAAAATGAAAAAACTAAATATTTGTAAACGTTTGTTTACATTTTTATCAATTACTTTTTTCATATTTTAAGGTTATTTTATCAACGAACATATAAGCGTTATACATTTTTAGTTTCAGAAAAATATGCTCTATTTTTTATTACTAAAATTGAAAAATTGATTTTTTGAATGTGTATGTCCTGATTCCTTTAAGTTCGAATTATTTGCACTTTTCAATTTAGACAGGATTGACGTAAATCTTAAATAATATATCACATAACATGTAAAAAATACTTTATTTATCCAATGCTTGATATAAATGCAATACAAAATGACTTAGAGACACGATTAGAAAATTTTTTGAAGGAATCTACAAACGGCTGTGATGTAAATGTATAGTAACGTAACTATTACCCAATCTTCAATGTCACTGATACTATTACGACGAAGCAAAGAAACAATTTTAAATAACGATCCAAAACATCACAGAAAAACAAGGAAACAAATCTCAATAGCCTTACAGCTGAGTAAACAGTTCCTTACAAACCTAATATCTGGTGAGGAATCGGGATCGTGATCTTATTAGAAGACAAAGCCATGCAGTGAGAGCAGGTGTATATCTTTCTATTACGAAATATTGGTTGAAAAAATAGAAAATTCACAATTTCTATTATTTCTGCAGAAAGAACCTACGTGGAAGACGTTTCGAATCAGTGGACATGCGTTTTCTTCTCAATCTCTGACGTAAATCTGTCAGTAGCGGAAAATTTATTCCAAAATCATAGTCACGCTGTAAGAATTTTGTTTCTTGTTGAATATTTCTGTTTTTTATTCTCTTTTTTTAAACCAGGACAAAAGAACAATTCTTTCGTTTTTTCCCGTTTTAGCTAAAGTTTGAAACTCTACACTATTTTGAAAAACTAAAATGTGATGTTTTCATTTTCGAAATGAATAAAATTTTAATGAGTGAAACTTCGAGTTTCTTGCTGTTGCAAAATATATATTACCTATTAAATTATAATTTCCTATTCAATTTCTATTTATTATATCAATTTTCATCTCTTATTGGTTATTATATTACTTAAACTAAACTCAGTGGCGCAACAGCCCATGAGGGCCAAGACCTACTGTGCCCATCTCAGTATACGCGACCATTGGGCGCTGAGGTGCATGAGCGAATGTCCTGATCAAGCGGTCAGTCCGAAGCGTAACCCCCAGTGTTTAGTCCTCAAGTAAGTTTGGTACTCATTTATCGATCCACTGAAGGGAGATGAAAGACTAAGTCGATCTTGACCAGCTAACACCTTTCTGAACTGCAGCCCGAGGATAGAGCCCGAACCTTTGGTGTGGAAGCGCGATACGCTACCACTCGGCCACTTGCATATTATTATATTATTTAAAAGCTTATATTTTAACAGCTTTTGAAATTTAATTTTTCATAAAAATCCGATACGTTTTATAAGTACATCATTATTTAGCGCAGCGGTCGCCAACTTTTAGAACTTCATGGAACACTAAATTAATAATTTCATACTTGGTGGATAATCCAATAATAATCCAAAGCAATATCTACAAACTGAAGTGTTATGCCTCCAATTTCCTGTGGTTGCCAACTCTCACAATCAAATATAGCTAGATACACCCATAAAAGTAGCTAAAAATTTGTTAACTGTGAAGAAATTACGCTAAAAGTGGGAGTTAAAAATTTTTTTAAAAAAAGTATAATCCATATTCCATGATACGTTTTGTTACTCGTCGTTTTTGAAACTGAATCTTCGTAAAAATATAAACACAATGTCCCTTTTTTTTTTGTGGACCATCGAAATTTTTTCGTGGACCACCGGTTGGCGACCTTTGATTTGAACCACTAATAAGATTTTTTTGTTATATAAGAGGATAAATTACTCCTGAGAGATGTGTGCCAGAACGTACTTTAGAGAATAATATTTTGAAATATACCAAGCAACAATCATGATAAAAAAAAGTTGTTAGTAAAATAAGAAATTTTCTCAAATTAATTTACAAATGTCTAATTCTTCTTACCTCATTTATTAGTTTACATCCATTAAAGTCAAAGAGATAAAAAAAGGGGAGAAATAACTGTATAACAGTATGATAAAACAGAAATAACAGCAAAATTTTTCCAAATAGTAATTGTAGTATTTTCATTGATTTAAGTATAGACCGTTAAGAAAAAATTTTAATCATATCATTAAAAAATATCTACAAATAAAGCTGATTAGAGAGGAAATATAACAAAAAATATTCGTTTTTATATCAACGTTTTATTTTAGATTCTTAATAATATCTTACAGAATTTTCAAGAAATTATCTATTATTTATCTGAAAAACCGTTGTAAACATGTTTCCTAAGAATATACTTAGGAAGAATAAATATATTCACGCTAAAATTCTATCAGTGAAACTATTTTTTTTACATAAAAAATTGATTGCATTACACTTATACGCTTTAGTCGGTAACAAATTATAAAATGAAATGAATACATCCGAAAGAATACATATATTAAGCAAGTTAAAACTATCTGCTGTTCACACATTCAACATGATATACATTTTAGAAAAAACTTACCATCGCACTCCATTTTAATATTAAACAAACTCACCGTGCACAGACTCAAAATCCGTGGCGGGCAAGTTTGGAGAATGAGGGAACAACTCAGGTGTCGACCTCGTTACTAGAACGTGATTCAAAATTAAGAAGTTCGTTGCCAATAGCCCCGAGTAGCTTCAAAGAAAAAGATAGATTTGCACTCACTCACACAATATAAAATGAAAAATGACCAATTTGGATGTCGCAATTAAACATTATAGCAACTGTTATTTTAATCTCATATAAATAGATACGATATTAAAATAGCATCCATTCTTATCGGCATATTCCATCCTTTATTGCCAAAACCATTGAACAAAATTAAAATCTGACACGAGACACCTCACGATCCTTTAAAAAAAATGTCGTCTGCTAGAAAATATGAGATGCTCAACCCCACCGATTTATCGCTCAGATTGATGTTGAAATCAGGCAACTCTTGAAACGCCACATTAATAATAACAATAACAGTAAAAAGAAGGAGGAAGGGGGCAAAAAAATTCTATCGAGAAAGGGGGAGTATCGGGAAAGAACAATAGCTTGTTAGGGGGTGTAGTAAGGGGTGTAAGAGCTTCTTTATTCGATTTCATTACGCAGCCCTTTTTATTTTATTACGCCGCGAGAGATGGGGTGTAGAGATGGATGCGCGAAGTGTCGGTCGGATTGGGTCATCCAAGCGCGAAATGTTGCGGTCCGCCGTCTGTGACTACGGCGGAGATTGCTTCATTTGTCAATACTGCCCGCCCCGGCGCAGGGTTGCCCCGGCATCGCACATGGCGGAGATCGGCCGTGCTACTCTTCGGTTTAGTCAGGGATGGTTCTGAACGGTTTGGGATTGAGGTCCGCGTAATTGTACGCATTATAACTAGATTTCATAAAAAAAATTATGTAATTGACAACCAAAAGCATTAATACATTTTTAATAGCGTTATTTGATTAAAAATGATGCAACTAGTTGCAATTATAAACCTACTTTTTTCGTAAAATCTTAAATAAAGTTTTGCAGAAAGCATCACCAATATAATTTACTGGATTAAAATATTATGAAATAACTTTATATAATTCATTTTCAGAAGCGTTACTATAGTAATATGACCTTCAAAAAATGAAAAACGGCAAAGTGACTGTAACACTAACAGGTGAGACGTTTTCAACCAAGAGTTAGTTCCTATTTGTGAAAGGTGGCTACGTTGGAAAAGCGTATAAACGGATACTTTTTTGATATTTAGAATCAGTTGAATTAGAATATTCATATAAAAATTGCTTTAAGAATACTATTACAAGAAAAAATTATTTAAATGCCATAAAATGAAGAAAGAATAATGTATTTTCGAAACATTCTCCTTTTATGAAAAATACTAATATAATAAAATATTTTGCCTATATATATAGCTAGAACTTACATACAAAAGTTGAATTAGGATTTTTGAAATACATAATTTAGAATTAGATTTCTTCATATTTTAATAAATCAGAATAGAGAAATTGTAACAAAAAATACTGATTATTATTACAATGGATCGTAACTCTGAAAACAACTTGAATTTTTTTTAAAACTTTTTATTCTAGATCTGTAAGAAGTCCATATAGGCAAAATTATTATCGAAGCATTTTTCATAAAAGAAAAAGGCTTTGAAAATATGCCTTTATTTATTATTATTTTTTTTCATCTTTGACCAAAAAATTGGATTTAAATAATTTTTCTTGTAATAATATTCTTAAAACAATTCTATATTTATATTCTAATTCAAGTGACATTAAATATAAAAAAAATTATCCATTTATGCCTTTTTAAAAATCATAGTTCAATTTGAGCTTTGAAAAAGATCTTTTCTAATGGTTTTCTGACGGATAATCCATTTTAGTTTTACGACAATATTTGTCGTCAATTTTTGAACAATTTTTACAAGAACTTTTAGATGAATTTTAACCCTTTATCTACCTATCTTGTTCAGTCTTTTGATCATCAACTTAAGAATCTAACGAAAATTTCAACAGATTATTTGTTGGGATTTCTTCATCTGAAAAATCATTTGTTAATACATCACTGATTTTCAAATGGTAGGTTCTGTAATAAATCCAAAGCCTCTTGAAGACTGGGCTTCTTTTTTCTAGACATTCTAAGAAAAGTAAATAATAATAAAGCACCTTAAAATCTCCTATTATTTTTAAATCTCAGTTACACATACAGAAATTAAAATGTTAATTTTTAAAATAAGAATATATATACTTCATCTAACTGTGTGCATAAAAACAAGCTCATATTCAAAGCTCAAAATTCTTTGAAAACGTTAAAATAAAACAATAAAAAGGCAAAAGAAATTTGCTGAAAAGAAATACCCAAAAAGGCATAAGTCTACTGCACTATAGTGATGACTCTCTACAACACAACAAAAAACAACAATAAGTCACAAGGACGAACAAGGAAACTTAATTTCTATTAAATGTCTCATATTCTATGCCTATATATGGAAGAGCTGTAAATTTAAGCTCTTCCTGGTTTCAAAATGATTATATTTAGTTTCTGAAAAAGTTTCGTAACATAACCGATTTAAACTCTAGACAATCGATATAAATTTACAATGAAATATTAAGGAAAATGTAACTTGTGGGTGAATAGCATGGAGATTATTTTTAGATGTCAATATGGAAATCTCAGACAAAATGGAGTCACTCCATTAACTTACGATTTTAAAAATAATAAATCAATGATTGAAATCAAAAAGTAAAGTCCTCCGAGAAGAAAAAAATCCCTCTTCATCCCGAAAAGTAAATATTTTTTTATGAGAATATGCATAATATTCACCACACATATAAGACAAAAAAATTCAGAATTCGTAAGATTTTTATATTTTTTTATTGAAAAACGTATTATCTAGCACAGATTTCATGTTTATGAGCTGAAATACTTGTTCTTAGGGCTCCCCTCATCTAATGGTTATTTTTAAATAGCTGTGAATTTTTAAATCAATATTAAATATTTTAAATATTGGAAAAAAAATTAATTCCAGAGAAACTTTTTTTCTTTTGTCTTGACTCCTAGACTATCGCATCGATTTGAATGAAGTAAAATGCCTTTTATTGCATGGATACGCTTTTCTAGATTTGAAAAAGAAAATAGAATTTTCATTGAATTGACATGCTTTTTATTTGTAATGGGGCTGCGGATGGGTATTTTACCATTGCAGACCTAATACATTCCCCGAGGGATGGTATCTCTTTTTAGCGCGGCACCATATAAAGGTGGAATACCAATCACCGAAAACAATTTAGACACCCACTTTCCTCCCCAGAGTTTGGCACCTGAGCTCTAACAATGGCGAAACTGTACTTTGTAAAAAAATTTGCTGGGCCAAACAGGCACTTAGGGGATCTTTTAGATGCCACATAATCGTACAGCATGAACGCCGTCGATTTTCTGCATCAGGAAAATCAATTAACTTATGCTGGGATTGAATTCGCAACCTTAAACTTGCAGGTCATCTACAAACCAGCTAAGCCACCCTACCGGTTATTGGATTAACATTACAAGTTCAAAATTCCCCGACAGAGGGAACTTTATGACAACATTTTTAGTTGATAGAATTTTTGGTAACATTACATGTTGCAACACAATATAAATAATTCAAATAATTATTATTCGCAGCTTTTTCAAAATCCTGTGAGTGTGACGGCCAGAAACATTTCTTAAAAACTATATAAAGTAAAGCAGATATTAATGCATTACTTTTTAACAAGTTTTAGTTTCAAGATGCATTTCATATTTTATTAATTTACTTTTATACTTTTCAGTTTATTTGAAAAGTGTTGAAAATCAAATAAAAGATTTTAATATGTTTTTTGTGAAAATACTGTTAACATTTCTTATTGGAAGATTAAAATTTTAATGTAAAAAATTGTTTATTTCTATTGCATTATTATGTCATCAAAAATAAAGATAAAACATTTCTAAAGCATTTTGTATTTCAAGTTTAGTTTCAAAGCATTCAACTTGTTTTTTGGTCAACGTCGCAACATTAAATTTTAAATATCTTAAGAAGTATTTAATTAAAAAACAGAAAAATTACTGATAAAGCTACATTAAAAATATATATCATTTGTATAAATATTTTCCTACAACTCCAAGGAATTTTTGTGATATACATGTCACGCAAACTTATTTAAGAAAGCCACTCGAAAATTTAACATTAAACACTGCTGAAATCCAACACATATAATTTTATATTCAATACTTTATGATAGGGACTGTAAATATTTTTTTCCGTTCCATCTGAAATATAATTTTATTCTCTGGACTTCAATTGCACTTGTCGTTGTAGACACTCAATATACACAAATTTATAATAATATATTTTAAATATTTTTATAAATGTTATATATATATATATATATATAAAGGCGCGACAACTCTTAAAAAATTTCAATCTTTTCAATATTCATTCAAACGTTTTACAAAGTCAAATATTTGAAATGAAATCAACATTCTTTTTGGCGAACTCGTGGCAGGCATTTTTTTTTCCCAGAGTTCGAGTCCTAGTACTACTAAAGCCCCTCCCCTCAACCCTCCAAGTAGGAAGACTGATTCACATTACATCTTTCCTTCCTTCTGCAGTTGCTCGACAGTCAAGGGTGGGCCTTGAGCCTTTTCAAGAAGCCGTTTTCAGGCCAGCCTTCTTCCTGCTAGTGTTCTCCAATTCTTAGTTCTCAAAACTAGGAGAGCTTTTTCTAGGCTATCAATCCATCTAAGAATCGGCCTGCCCTTTCT
This sequence comes from Trichonephila inaurata madagascariensis, assembly GCA_019973955.1. Classification (NCBI taxonomy): domain Eukaryota; kingdom Metazoa; phylum Arthropoda; class Arachnida; order Araneae; family Nephilidae; genus Trichonephila; species Trichonephila inaurata. The sequence goes on along the minus strand of BMAV01001303.1, from coordinate 190,779 downwards.
TCGAATGCCAATTGGTTGAGCATTGAAGACTTTTTTAGTGGTGCGGTCTTCGTTCATTCTAACAAAGGGACCTGACCATTTATGTCGTTGTATTTCGATGAAGTTAACAATGCCAGATTCTTTATATGATTGATAGAGCTCTAAATTTGATCTTTTTCGCCATGTTCTATTTTCCTGAATTTCTCCAAAAATAAATCTTAAAATCTTCCTTTCGTAGATATTTATCGTGTTCTCATCTGTTCGATACATGGATCAAGTTTCACATGCATAAGTTAATACTGATCTTAAAAGACTTTTATACAATAGACCCTTTGTTTTTCTTTTGCTTGAATTTTATTTCATATAATTTCGTATTCCATTACATTACATCTTTAGAAGACTCAAAATCCTCATGTTAGAGTGTTGAGGAAAGTAGGGTGCAGCTCAAATAGTGTATTCGCCACTTAGCGTGGTTCAAAATTACAAGGTACGTCACAACAGAGCTCAAGTTGCTTTTAAATCCGACGTTAATACGTTTTCTGTTTTGCATACAGAAGTACCTGTATAAAATTTACTACGAAGACATATACTATCATAGAATATTTTTTAAAAATTGGAAGCCTCTAACACATTTAAAAAATTTTACCTAAAATATTTACTCAAAAGTTCTTTGTATACAATCGATTGATAATCGAATTGCATAAATGAAATAAAAAGAGTTGTTATGGTGATTGTATTGATTTCAGTTAAATTTACAACTACCACTTAAAGCAATAATGACTTGGAATTATAAATACTTTTCCTGAGTTTGCATACGATCCGTGGGCTACCAAATATTTTTTCAACTCTAGTTAAAACACATTCAATTGGTGCTCAAAAAAAAAAAATTTCTTTTGTTATTCCAATATTTTTTTTTACCCGAAGTTCTTAAAAATGCAAAGTAAGTTTTTGTTCCTTTGATTGTGATAAGTGAAGCCTATAATAGTTTTTTCTTATATACTAAATGAATTACAAATTGTGTTAGTAAATTTCTTGTTGATTTTTCTCTCATTGCTATCAAAAATAATTAAAGATTAATTTTTTAATTCAAATATTTTAATTTAGAGCATTGAGCTATCTCCTAATTTTTTTAAAAATAATCATGATTTGTCTTCTTCCTGGTATATAGCAATATCTCATTTTTGTGTATTGAGGAATATTATAAAATTTATTACGCGGTAATAAGGCAAAAAAAATTCTTTATCATCCGTTGTAAGTTTAGTATACAAAATTCTAATTTTAAAGCAATCGTTTGCCATTGGAAATGCGTTAAATTTTTATTAGAGTTTTAAACTTTTTTTTTTATTAGAATCCAGATTAAAATTTTTATTTTTTTTGGTATATTTTTAAAAGATTAAACATAAAATTAAGGGTTTTTTTTTATAATTATTATTTTGATGTGAACCAAAATAAAATATTTTCAAACTTTTAATTTTCTTTAAAATTGAGGATAACCTATGAAACATTTTATAGCGGATATATTTAAGTATAATATCAAAAACTGTTTTAATAGAGAAGTAGAACATTTTGATAATTCTTTTAGAGTGTAAATATGTGATCGAAGTTCGAAAAAGGAATTAATTGTATTCTATATAGACACAATATGCTTTTTTTTTTTAAAAATTCACAAACCCTTTTCACTGTGGGGTTAAAAATTGGGGTTTTTGTTTTTTTCTTGCAGTTTTTTTACTAACTTTTTGTTGTGTTTTGTTTCAGAAAAGCAAATAGTTTATGTGCCTAATACTAAAAAAGAAAAAATATATATATTATGCTTTTTTGCGAAAAATATTCATTTTTAGCTAACCAATTAACGTTGAATAAAAAAGAATATTTTTCTATAATTTGAGATCTTTATTAAATCGTTGAGTAATTTGAGGATATTATTTTATGATAATTATATTCTGCTTAGGACATAAATTCTTTGCTAAAAATTTTTTTTTTCATTTATCTTTTCATTTTTATTAAGTCAATTTATTTTCAGAAAAAAAGTTCTACATTGAAAAATTTAAACAAAGTAACAATAAATATAAAATTCTAGAAAAAAAATTTCTATCTTTTAATAATAAAAATGAATTATTACTTTAATATTTTAATCTAACATCTTTAATATCCAATACTTTAATTGGCAAGCTTTCATTGAAAAAAAACTTGACTTAAAAATTTTTTGATTTGAAAATAAGTAAAAAAACCCAATAGAAATATTTTTTAAGCTGTTTTTTATTTATATTTCCATATTTGTCTACTTTATAGAATTATTGCTCTGTAAATACATTAAATTCTATAAAAAAAATGGGTTAGCTGTGTAAATGTATTCATATAAGTGCTTGGAAAGTGATTGGAAAATGTAAGGGTGAAGAAAAAAAATTAAATAAAAAAACTCTGCATTCGTTAAATATGCGTTCTGATAAAATGTTCAAGTGCTGATTATACTAAAAAGTTTGAAAAATGAAAGACAGGACGAATAAAAGTTAAATCTTTCTCTGCAGCAGATTCTCAAAAGAACTAGAGCAAAAATTAATAATACTCTTGTTAAGCAGGTCCATGGATTGTGTGTATATATGTGTCTAATTATTCCCAGTATTTTTTATATTAAAAATATAAGTAAAAAATATAAATATTTTAATTAATGTCTGATTTTTACTCTAGGCAAAAACAACTTTCAGTTGATGAATTTTTCAAAGACTATTCGAATGCAGTGATCTTAATAATATTTTCAAAATCGCTCTTTTATCATCGACAGTAAATCAGCATGTTGAAACTGATCTTAAAAAACACGAACTTATTTTAGAAAAAAAGATAATAATAATGCATTATTATTTCATTGTTAATTACTTTAGTTGATAAAATGCTATTTACTTTACTTCTTTAAATACATTTCCTGGAATCAATTACCATTTTAAAAGCCTTTCATAAAAAATAAGTTAGAGTGCAATTATTCCACGAATATTATAGAAACAAAAAAAAGCGAATTCCCAGATCCAGACTCTCTCCCGAGATATCACCCCCATTCGAGGAAAACCACGCATTTTCCCGGATAGAAACGATCCCGAACCTTTATCCCATCTCCAGAGAATTCCGACATCCATTAGCGAACCTAAGTCGGATTTCACTCTGACCAATAACAGCACGACCTATCCAGTCCGGCGAGCTGGCTTTCTAGAGATTACAATTCCCTGGTAAACCGCAACTAGCGCCCATTTGTTCTCTCTATTTCCCCTCAGTTCCACGAAAATCCGGAGCCGTGCTCTCCGCTCCGCCAGATTAAAAGGCTAATTTGTTTTGATGCCATGTTAAGCGATTAAATTCTCAATTCCTGCCTCCCAATCGTTTCGGCAGACGATCTCTCCACGGAATGAGGATTTAATGGAGGTTTATACTCTTGCACTCTGACTTGGCTTCCTGACTTTGTTATTTTTAATGTTGTTGTATTCGCTGTATCATGGCTCTTACGACTGGAGTTTAGTACTTGGAATCGGTTTATTGTTTTTGTTGTTTATTTCGTAGAAAGGATGATGAAATATTATTCTGAAATAGCTGGATGTAAAAACGAGGCTTTTCTAGGTATTTCCACAACGTAGGCAGCGGTAAATACTTATGAAAAGTTGAATAAGTTTTATTTTTTGAATTTGTTACTCTCTCCCTCTCTCTTCTTATTTTGAAGAGACCAATCGCTGAATGGAACATTTATTTGAAATAAAAATGGATTAGATTACTGCAAAAATTGTACCTTCAAATTAAACGGGTATCAGTTCTTAGAATTTAAAGAGGCATGCAATAACAAATGTATATAAATCTATTAGTGAGTACTTTTGAAGAATTTAAAATAAGTAGAGTTCTTGGAAAATTAAGGGAAAAATAAGCTCCACACATTATTGCAGCAAAATTGATAAATGATCCATATTAAAGTATATTAAATATGTATGAATTATTATTTATTTATTTATTTATTTATTTATTTTTTTTTTTGATAATCTGAATAAGGAATTTTTTTTTTTTGCTTGAATGAAGTACAAGATTCCTTACAAGATTTGCGATACAAATAAAATACAGAGCAAAAATAAAAATCGATAATGCTGTATTAAAACTTGAGTAGTACTATGAATGTAAAATTCTTTTAGTTCTTGAAAGATTCAAAGTAATTCAAACATTATAAAATATTTCAAATTTTAGTGTAATTACTATATTTTGAAAAAAAAAGAACATTTTTTTTCTCCTTCATTATTGTCAGTCAGGGGTGATTAACTTTTTTAGGAAGAGTGCCACTATTGAACAAAAAAATTATGCGTGCCAACTTTTCCAACAAAGCAAACAAAGTAATAGAAAGTGGTCTCATTATGGGATTTTTAAGTATATGTAGTTGAAATTTAAAAATACGATAAATAAAACAAAAGTGCAAATTTAGATTTCTTTTGATAATAAAATTTTTACAGGTGCAGTCGGTTAGGTTAGGTATAAAGTAAAAGGGAGTAACTTGAATCATATTTAATTCTAAAAATTAAATTTTATTAAACACTCAATACTTACCTAATGGGGCTTTTGAATTTCTACTTTTTTAACAAGTCATTTACATAGGATTAGCTCATGAAGATGCAAACACACAAAATTTGGTTATTTTAGGTGCATATCAATTAGTTTTATGTGATATATATTTTATATGTTATATATTAATTCATAATAGAAAATATTTATTCACAAACATATCTTGATTCAAATTTTGAGTTTTTTATTCGAGACAAGCCCATTTGAATAAAATTAGGAACACATGGTTATTTATTGTTATTTTTTCAAAGTTTTAAATTTTTCAATAAGTCTTTACGTGCTACGGTTACAACTCAATTGTGTAACACTAGTGGCATGCGTGCGGTTGGTTGGCCACCCCTGTTATAAGTGAAAAAACAGATTTAAAAAATGCATAAGTTGCAGGGGGGGGGCGTATTATTTCTTTAAAAAACTCAACCGTTTTGCTTTTATAATTTTAAAAACGAAAAGAAATTTTTTTTTTTCTTTTTCTAATCTGTTGCATGATTGAAACAACTATGAAAATTTCTATAAAATATCCATTTTCAGAGGAAGTTTTTGGATTTAATCCCTATCCCTTCTCTTGGTTAGCGTCGCACATCAAACGTTCGATTCCCAGCCCCATACGGATGGCTTCGCATTTCTCACGACTATTAGAAAAAATGCATTGTTGAAAGTATAATCATTCTGAATTTTTCTGTAACAAACAATAAAATAATCTCCAATAAATTGTTTCAATGTGAATTTTATGCTTTTTGGTACAGGTATGTAAAATAGTTCACGATAATAGTTTTCAATGTTAAATAAAATAATATGTGTGACAAAGACAAAAAATGTTTTTTGAGTAATTAATTACAAATGAACTGCAAGAATACATTTAAGCGAAATTTGAGCTGCACGATTTTTGATAATTTCGTTTATGTTTAGTCAGTAAAAATATGATACCACTTCAGTGGCTCACACAACAATTTTTCGAGGAGTGGGGGTCTAAGTTCGAAAATCCACCATTTTCGTATCATACCTCAATATGTTGCCAAAGCATATTCTTTTGATTTTTTCAATTTGGGGAATAATAAACAGTAAAATCTAATTTATTTAATTAATAATTAGCCTCAATTAATAAAGCAAATTGTTAATAAGAAAATGCTTAACCATATAAATTACTATACTTTTACTTATTATACATTGGATAGGATCAATCGGGAAAAAAACATCAAAAGCTATGGAGGTGGGTCCGGACCTGTGTAACACCCCCCTTGTGTGTGCCACTGTACAACTATTAGTTCGTCATCTACACTAAAAAAGTCTTGATCTTTCTTTCCTTTTTATATTTGCTAATGTTGAAAATCCAAATTTACGCAAATAAGATGTAGAAAATTGTAACAATATTTTAAAGCCTATTTGGCCATTATGAGATAATCGTTTCTAATTTTAATCCAAAATGAGTTAATCGACTCATCTTATTGCTTTGAAATTAAATCTCGATTATTACAGAGCGAAATTAGTTCTTCCTCTTCACTCAAAGTTAATTCATATACAGATGCATTCAGATCTCAAACGGCTTACAAACTCAATCAAATTTTTTTTTTATATATATCTAAATTTGGAAAGTAACGAATAACTGTCTCCTCTAGAGTTGTCAAATGGTCAATAACAATTTTATAAATATTTTTTAATAGAACCTTTTTGGAACTGACTAAAATTTTTTCCCTTCCTTAAAATTTGCTTTTTTTTTTTTTTTTTTTTAATACTACTATCTTTTTTTTTCCTCAAAGAATAATTAATAATTTTTAAAAATTTGGCGGTGCACTTCAAGAATTTGGCGGCACAGTGGTTGAGAATCACTGCTCTATATCTTCCTCGGCCAATTAATTCCAAATACTTTCCATCGGTTAGTGTTATTGTTTAAACAGCTTCTTAGATAGTTGAGGAAGCAGAATCTCAATTTTTTGGGGACGACATTTTTTTCCTCCTTTTTTTTTTTTTTCTTTTTTTTGTTTTAAATATTATTACTCAAAAAAAAAAATGGATTCAGGTTTCTTTTATTGTTATTGCTCAGGAATGGCGTACATAAAGGAGGGGTTTGATGTCTTCCATTCAGACATTTATGAGGCAAATACTTGCTTCCATTAAATTGGCTTAAAAGATTACATCAATGAAAATTTATCGTATTTTGTCAGAGCAAAAGACTTCTATCTTAATCTTTATATTTATCAATGAAGCCATAAACGTACCAATTGAAAACTTTTTCACTAGAAATTTTCAAACGCATGACAAAGAAAGGTAAAGAACTATACATATTGTAATTTACTTCAATTTTTTAATTGAAAATGAATTTTCGTTTTTCTCCCTAAGAGTATCAGGTATTAGTTTATATTTAAGAAAAAATAAATGTATATAAATGAACCTTTCGGAACTATTAATACGCTCAGCCACATATGACTATCTTGATAAATATTGCTTTGGAACTTTAAAAAACTCTGAAGTGAACTACGTTTTGTACGTAAAAAGTTTGTTTTAAAAGACATGAAAATGCTTTGATATATTCATATAATACTGTGTCCCAATTAAACATTCCACTATACAAAGACTAGAACCATATTCAATTCTTTTGGAACTAATTTAAGTTAAAACGTGAACTCTTGCTTCCAACTTCGACAGTCACCTCATTACGCGATTCAAATTCAAAGCTTCGAGAATTTCTTGATTCTCACTTCCTTTTCGTACCGAGCTCGGAAGATTCGCTGATTGAGAGAGAAATTTGACAACAAAACGGATTAAAACTCCCGCCTCTTCTCATCGTGAAGAATTTTCCGTAACCTTCCAGGAAATTAAGGGATGAGAAAATGTGCCGAACGAAATTGAGCAAACGAACGAGATCGGATCGGAACGAGTGAGAGAGAGCGAGAATTACAAAAAGCAGCGATGGCAACAACCTGAGTTCAGCAATTTGGAACGTGGCGAAGAAGAAAGAATGAGTGGAGAGAAGAAGCCGAGCGGACACACGGTGTTAAAAGTGCGCCTGCTGCTGCGTAATAGCTGGCCGACCGTGAATGCCTAATTAACATGGCCCGTTCAGCCGCGCATGATTCAATTCTGCATCTTTTCCCCTTTATTCGTGGACAACTTCTCAATTATCGATTCTCCTGTAATTCGTCGCTCATCTTGAAATATTTTCCCACTTTCGCAGAAGGCTCCCAATAACGCTTTATTACTTCAGTCCGTTCTTTGCCCCTACTCTCCCCAATCAACGGTGTGGTTAAAAGGATACTTTATCAAAAAGGAAGTATGAAGCAGAGGAGAGAAAGATAGAACTAAAAAAAAAAAATTAATAAATGAAGAGTACGTTGTGCAGAGAATGATCTGGATTTTTCACTCCGTGTCGGTTTGGATTAGAAAGCGATCGTTTAAACGATTTTTTGAGTGTTTTTGTATTGTTATTCAGTACACTTGAAGTAAAAATATCTAAATGTAAATACAGTCGGACCTCTATTTAGCGAAGTCGCTAAATCCCGAAAAAAAAAAATTTTGTTAATTATAGGAAATTTGTTAAATAGATATTAGATTCTTCTTTTAATATACATTAAAAAAACCACTTAAAACAAATTTTAAATTCATAAACATTTAATATTATACAAAAAAAAGTAGTTATTCCTTTTTTAAAAAAGTTTTAATATCTATTCATTTTTATATCTTACCCAAAAAAGAAAATCTACAAGGAAAACAAGAAAAATAAAACACTGTATTTCTAACAATAAAAAAATAGTTTTATATTAAAACTAATGCATTTTTTAACATTTTCTAATTGTAAGCCGACGAATAATTTTAAACGTACATTATTTCATAACCAGTATACCACTAAAGACCCGCCGTGTAGGGCAACAATGCACGTTATATCTGTCGAGAGCTCAAACGTCCTCCCATTGGTGTGGTGTGGTAGTTAGGAGAGGGGGATGCCAGCTAGGTGTCATCCACGTCACTTGATCATGGTTCAAAATTACGTGGTCCGTCGCCAAAAGCCCTCGTGTAGCTAAAGAGTGTGACGTTAATATTCACTCACTCATTCATAACCAGTAAGTCCTAAGCTTTAGTTGCTGGTAAAATCTGTTAGTTTTATTTGAGTTTTTTGTTAGAAAAATTATGGCTATTTCATTGCTCTTGGGGGAGTTAAGCACCTGGTGAAACCAGTTCAAGGCCATTGCTCACCATAAAATGTGTTAAAAGAGAGAATACTTTGAAAAATGTCCTGAAATATTTTTAAAATAGGGAGAGAAAAAAATTGAATTACAAGATACAAAGTTCGTTAAATATAAAAAAGTACTTCGCTATTTGGAGCTTATTTTACAAAGAAAATAGTAAAATGCTCTTGATTCCAAGAAAAAGAGAAACTCATAAAATAGAGGTTCGTTATATGGAGGTTCGACTGTACTTCGAATTTTTCTCTTACTGGCCATTTTTTTAACTGAATGCTTAAAAAAACGTGATTAATAATAGCCAAAGTTTATTCCACGCACGGCTTTTATTATAAATACTCAAATTATCAGAAATATCTGCAGATAAATAATATCTGGAAAATATATAAAAATTACTTACGTATTTAGTTCAACCGACGTTGATTGCACATTAAAATTCTTTTCTCCAACTGAAAAAAATGTTTTTAGAATAATTACAAAAGATGCCACCTTGCGTTACAAAACTTTAGCGACAGACGATTACACATGAGCAAATAAATTAAGAAATCAGATAAATAAAAATTACAAGAATTATTGAACTAAAGCAGACGATAGTAAATAACTACTATAAAATTTAAAAAGCCAGTAAAAATTCGAAAAGGAATTAAATTATTAGCCAATTAAAATGAAATAAAGAAAAGAAATTTGAGTAAAACTAAATATTTTTCAATACGAAACGGAACTACTAATCAATGAGAAAAGAGGCTGATTGCTTCAAAAGTATAATTCTATAATTTGTGCTTTTAAATTAGTTTGGGGGAAAATATTAGTCGATAAAGTTTTAAATCCTGTATTTTGATAGGCTTAAGAAGAAAAAAAGAAAACTTGCAAACTCTTTTCTTTTGAATTTTAAAATGTCAATTGTTATTCTCAAATAAATTGTCAAATAGTCTTGGAAAGTTCTGCAAAAAATGTTTCGTAGTTTCACATTTTTAAAGAACATAAAGAAATATTAATAATTAGCCTTTACATTTTTATACTTATAACAAAATTGTAGTTATTTTTTTTTTACAGAGAACCTTAGACACAGAACATAACACTTCTTTTTGTGTTTGAGATATAAGATATAATATTAAGCTTAAGTTATAGCTTCTTTGCAATTAGTGAACAAATTTTTTACTTCTGAAATGTATTTTATTTACACCATTTTAAGAAATAAAAAAGATTAATAATTCTTATGTTGTAGCAAAGTTATAAATTCATCTTTGCTATTGCACTATTTGAAAGCGTTATGTGACCGCTCTTTTAACCTGGAGAATTGACAATAAATAATATATTTTAATTGATTAAAAATTTGTTTTAAAATCTCATTTTTACTTTTTTTTAAAAAACGTCAACAAATTTCTTAATGGAACAAAAAAAAAAATTTTTATATGTTGCCACAAGCGGAATACAAAATATCTTTTGGGTAATAAAAATCATTCAGTAGAGAAACAATTCCAAATATTACAAGTAAATATTATAGAAATATAAGCAGTAAAAACTACAATAAAATGTGATCCTAAAGATAAAATTAAATAATATTTAAAAATATTTAGAATGTTAAATAGTCCAAAATATATTTTTTTTAAATTTCAGTTGATAATGATTCATATTCTATTACTATGCCACTTTCTCTCACTACAGATATTTATTAAAACATTTTTATAAGTATCTTTCAAATGTTATGTAACATCTATGTCGTTATGATAAAAAGGTCTTCAGGTATTCAAAGATAAAATATTTTATTTGTAGTTTCTTTCGATCTATATAACAAAAAAAAGGCCTAAAAATTTGTTTAATTGAAAAAACAAGAGTAATGTTATACTTATAATATTATACATGTAAAACTTGTTACAATACATTTACAATATACTCTATGAGCCCTGTAATTTTAAAATTATTTTGTTTCTGTATTCATTCTGTAAATTTTCTTGCGATACAGCATTCCATGCATCGATCAGGCGATACGAACGCTGACGTTAGTATATTACTCCAGACGATAAGCTTTGGTGGAAATCAAAAATGCGAAAACTAAAACATACAAGATCATTTGAAGATAAAACAATCACGATCATTTGTATATAAACATAAAGTGCTTGTGATTGTAAGAGTTGAGTGGAGTGTCGTTTGCTCAGAAAAAAAGAATGAACAGACTTCAAAAAAACCAAATATTGTCCTGAATTTTTGTAATACAACCCAGAACAATTTTCACAGAAATTTAGAATGAGAAAAATTAATTGTTGTACATTTCTTCTAAAATTAGTGTTCATTGTTTTGTGGTTGAACAATATTTCAATTATTTCATTCTTTTTATTGAAATTTAATTGTAATATATTGCTTGTTGAATAATCCGTAAAACAAGGAATATAAAAATAATTTTAAGTCAATTCCTACTTAGATCAACAAAGAAAAGTTTTATTTTTTAGCTACTTTTTATTAAATAGTTAGAATTAATATAAATATGTATATACATAGGACAGAATCATAACATTAAGTGGTAATTAGTTTTTTTTAATTATCATTAAAGTATCGTATTGCCCTTTTAATTTCAGTCCAACTGAAAGCTTTAAGACGTGAGAAAAAAAACCTTTTCAAGTTTTGACACAAGTCGCCAAAAGGGTCGCTAAGTCGCCAACGTGGCTGTATTTGTAATTCTTTAAATAATTAGTTTTAATCCATTAATTTTTATTAATTATAATTAAATTATTGTATTGTCATCCAAAATGATCCTGTATATAAAATTTCAGCTCAATTCAGCGCTTTAAAATGTATTTTATTAACGATTGAAAATTCCACCAAGATAAATAAATAAATATACAAATATATAAATAAATAAATATATAGACAGTGCGAGCTAATAGTAGGAATTGAATGAAAAAAATGAATTTCTGTTAGAAATTACCATTCTTTTTAGTTAATAAAAACTATAGGATTATCGAACTGTTTATTTTAATTCAAAGACAAGTATTCTTTGGTTGGAATAGTAAAATAGTTTTTTTTACATATTGATATAATAAAATGCAGAATTAAAATCGTAGAATTTAAAATAATATCCTTCCTCGAACTGTCAAGAAAATGTTTTGAGAGACTTCCTTAACGATATATTTAGAGAAAGCTGTTTATTCCAGATTTTCATGCAACTTATATACATCCCCTCTTACATTAAAATTTTTTGGAACGTTTTCGTTGAAACATCGACAGTCTCTAATTGAGATAGCGACTTTATTTGACATATACTATATTTGTATTCCAAGTTCTGAATCTTTTTTGAGGGAACTGTTTTAAGAATACTTTAATTTACGTGTATATTCAATTAGTAATTCCAGGCTGGGATTGGCTGCCACTAGTGTACGATTTCTGGATCAAATTTAAAGCGGTCTGCTGTTAACTATGGTTGCTACTTTTTGTGTATTTCATTTGAATTGCAAATCCATAGATATACGCCTCAGCAGTGGCGTAACGGAAAACATTTGGGCCCTCTTGCTTGCCAAATCCCCAAGTTGGATTTTACAAAAGGTAGGTACTTGATGGCAGTTAGGCTTTGGGCCTCCTAGAATTCTGGACTCCCCTCCCCCCTCGCAATGCGGGGTGTACGTTACGCCACTGCGCCTCAGACAGTTGAGCTGAAAAGGAATTCTTTTAGCATGCAGCAATCGTTTTATTCAGGAAGGCTATATTTAATAGAACCACAGAATTCGCACCCACTATTCGAATAAAATATTGCCAGATATGAAACCAGTGATGATGATCACTGGTCTCTTTTTACCCCTGCCTGATTGAAATATCCGCTTAACAATGACAATCACGGTCAGACAACCATTTATGTGAACGTGAAACTCGACATGTACAAAAACTGCTAATTTTATTGCTACAAGATTTGTGTGTTTGGGTGTGTGTCTGTAGACAAGTTTATGACTCCAATTTACTCATTATGCTTACAACCTGGTTAGCTTAGTGGTCATGGTCACGAACTCGTAGCTGGAGTGTCATGAGTCGAGCCCTAGCGCCACTGAAAACTCGCCGTGTAGAGAAGGCTGATGCACGTTAAATTGTGACGGGGCTTTATTGGTACTTCTACTAATAGTCCTTTTGGGCTTTCTTTGGGGCCTGAATGGCAATTCTTTCCAACCAACACAAGAAGAGAGCGTGTTTATGCAGATTAGGAATCATATATATTGGAATGTTAGCATTCGCGAGGATCGCTAAGTGAAGCTCTGAGCGCTAAGTGACCTAAGTAAAGTGAGATAAAGTTCTAGGAAAAGTCTTAATTCTGTGAGCCGGTCTAGTAGTGCCAGTCCAATGAATTATAAGTAGGTTCGAGACCAGAGGAGTATTGTCTTAGCCAGAGCAAGTCGGATTAAAGGATAAATTGATAGTTTACGGACCGTAGCTGTTTGCCCAGGAAATGGCGGTAAGCTTGTTCATTTAAACTTTAAGGATAGAGTGGATAGATAAGGATAGATACTATTAAGTTAGGAATTAATCTATAAAGATAGATTCAGTGGTTAATTGTGCTATTTATCAGTAATACGTTTTGCATCTCCATCACTCTTGATCATTATCCTCCTAGTCTAGTGTTGTTGTATTGAATATAAATTAAGATTATAATTTAGTGGTTCATCTTTCATTCCCTCAGACGCAGATCACGTGCATAGTGGAGAGAAGGTATCCCCAAAGCAGGGGAGATCACAAAATATATTCCTCAAAGTCCTTCCTTGGCGTGGTGTGGTGTGGTAGTTTGGAGAGGGGTGCCTGCTCAGGTGTCGTCCTCTCCACTTGATCATGGTTCAAAATTACGAGGTTCGCCATCAATAGCCTTAGTGTTGCTTTATAGTGTATCGTTAACAAACACTCGCTCATTCATCATTTTCTAACTGTTCTCTCAAGTGCCTTAAATTTCTGAATTTCTAACAATCTCTTTTAAAAGTCTGGTCTCTCTTTTTCTGTAATATCTCAAACTGCAATAAAATGTATTTAAAAATTACTAGCCAAGAAGAATTTTCTTACCTACTTTAAATATTTTCTCAGTCTTTCGAAGCCTTCTATACCCATTTCAAATTATTCTTATTTAAAGTTAGAGAATTTGTAAAAAGTAACTAACATTGTCTGGTGATTGAGGAGGAGGGAGGGGGGAGATAGAAAGCTTCTCTTTATTTTTATTATTTCTTTTTAATTTTTATTGTATACAAATAAATACCACAACCTGGATTCGAAAGCGATTCTTAGAAACTTCACAGGAATAACATTACACCCTTTTAGATAAATGTTAAAGGCGCGGAAAAATTATATACTTTTTATGGAGTGATATTATTTTAAAAAGTTTTATTAAAAGGTTTTATTTCAACTAAAAGGAGAGTTCAACAAAAGTTTAATGATTTTGGAAAGGCGTTATTTTTTTTTTTAATATTTCAGCTTTGAAAGATCTTCTAATCATTTTGAAAAAAAGATAAGTCTTGATTCCAATACAGTAGATTGAAAGAAATTCAAATTTTTTTTTTTTTAAAAGGCCATTCAAAGAAATATTGGAAAGGAAGCCGAATTTTAAAGTTAGTCAATTTCTTAATATTGAAAAATTAACAAACGTAATAATTAGTAGGAATATTTTCTTCATTGTTTAATTTATCCATAAACTATAAAGGAATCTAATATCTTAGCGATTAGTTGAAAAATATGATTTTAAAAAACAAATATATCAAAGCTATTTTGTAATAGTTTAAAGTTCTTAAATTTTTTTTTGGTTCTTAAATTTTAGATCATCGCCTCCCTCCTTTATGTGTCAACGCGACATCGTGGACCCCCAAGAATTTGAACACCTCTTCCTGAGTCTCAACACATAGCTAAGTGATTTAAATGCAGTTGTTATCGTATTTTGGCGTGCTATTTTTAATCCCTCCACATCTGTGTCTCCCCTTTTCTTTGAAAGTATTGCTTTGTGTTGTTGTTACTTATGCCGCCTGATTGACAGTAACATCAGATCAAGTCCCACGAAATTGATCGTGACAAAGGGCTAAATATACGCCTGTCGTTGAGCACCATTCAGGTGACAGTACGATTTGGCTCGGTTCCACCCCAATTTAGAAAGAGGTCAGAGACCTCCCACTTCTCCTCCCCTTCCACCAACCTCACGAGAGGACATACGGCTCGACGGCTATTTAGAGAACCCCCATGCCACAAAGGCACTATACATTTAAAACATCCATGCCTTCTCCAGGTTTACAACCCAGGCCCTACGGCACAGCAGTTAGCGTCACTAACCACTATATGTTGATGGGCGAGTGAGTGGTGGGCATATTAACGTCACTGTTCAGCTACACACGAGAGCTTTGGCGACGGACCACGGGTACGAACCATGGTCGGTGACGTGGACACCTGAGCTACAGCACCCCTCACTAACTACCACACCACACACTACAAACGGGAGGACGTTTCGCTCTCGACAGACTTAACGTGCATCGCTGCCCTACACGGCGGGTCTTTAGTGGTACTGGGCTCAGGCTGTGACATGCCTGACGCTGATCCCGATACGCTGACCACTGGTTCACCTAGCCCACCGGATGGGCGACAGTATTGCGTTGTAGTAATGGTCATGTAGTTGCAAACAATAAAAAAACTGAATTAATATTCTTGATCGAAATACATGTTCTTGTACAGTTTTTTCATTGGGAGAAATTTAGTGATCTAGTCTTGGATGGCACATCTTTCAATTTCTCCACGAGTCCTTTCAGAGTCTGTAAAAGAGGGAAATCTTAACATTAAAGGAGAGATCTTCGAGGACCCTCTAGAAAGATGCTGGTAACCCCCCAAGGGTTCAAGGATCACAGTTTAAGAACTACTAGTTTAAAAAAAAAAAACAATATCTAAAATTGGAGGAAAAGGAGGAATTCGCCTTATTTTCATATTTACTATCTACTATGTACTCTTACTATGAATCAAATTAAATTATTATCTTTCTCTAAAAATTATTTTGCTTAAAGAATATATCATTCTAATGATTTTAATTTCAATTTGTTATAATCAACGTATTTTTAGATATATATTTCATTTTTTTTTATTGGGTACTTTTTTCCCAATTTATTGATAATCTTTTTTTATTCTTAAAAACTTTTCTTTGTTTTCTTTCTCTCCGTTCGTGATATGTACTGAATATTTCTCGAATTTTAGTTATAATTTCTTTGAATCTCTAGTTAAGTTACAATGTTGAGCTGGTTATTCCTTTTATAAAAGAATCTAAATCTTTTATGTGCTTGTTTTTTTTTTACACTTCTTTATTCCTCTAATGTTCCTCTTTTTTCTGCAAGAATATGTGTACTAAGTTCTCTCTCTCTCTCTCTCTCAGAAGTTTAACTTATTTGAGACATCCTTATTTTTTTAAATCTTTTAAAATATCTCACAATTGCCTCTTGTGTGTTGTGTGTGTATTCTACCTGAAGAACAAGTTTCCGGGAAGTACAATCACCGAGGTTGTGAATTGATTGATTGAATATTAACGTCGCACTGCTCAGATACACGAGGGCTTTTGGTGACGGACTACGTAATTTTGTACCATGGTCAAGTGACATGGACGACACCTCAGCTGGCACACACACACCCTCCTAACTACCACACCACACCACGATACCTATACCACTCGGCTACCACGGCCGCCCGAGGTTGTAAAATAAAGCATATCAAGATGTGTTGTATTAATGACTGCAGGACTAAGAACTTTAGAATTTCTATGATGTTTCTTACACTCCAAATTATACTATCTCTAGATATATGAGTGGAAAATGAAACTACACAATTACATAAAAATTAATATTAATAATATTCTTTGAGATAAACTATAAGTACCAGTATTTGCGACAACTTCAAAAAAAGAGTTTTTATTTTAATTTTATCAATTTTACTTCGTATTTAAATTTAGAATTTTAAACCGAGAATATGAAGAAAACAAATAGCAAATGATAATACAATCCTATTCTCAAAATTGCTCAAATCTAATTCTAGTTTTCACTTTTTCAAAATTCCAACCATTGGCTCACTCTCTCTATATATTTATTTATATATTTATCTTGTTCAAATTTTTAATCGTTAATAAAATACTTTCTATTCATCCAATCAAGTTAAAATAAATTTTTTTAAACTTGTAGTGGATGACACTTGATGTTAATACAGTTTTTTTTTCAAATATTAATTAATTAACTAAATTAAATTTAATTAATTACCGGTTTTTGACGCCAACTTAGATTCCTCTCTATTGTTGTAACAATATAACTGTTAAAACAAAGACAAAAGTTAGCGTCGAAAACCTGTTTTCAACAAACTAGTTAAACCGGTGTGCATTGTTACAACAATGCAGACAAAAGAAACTGCTCTTTTCAATTCCTCTCTACTATTATTTCACTCTCTCCTATATATATATATATATATATATATATATATATATATATATATATATATATATATATATATATATATATATATATATATATATATATATGCTACCGGCAAAGTATGAAATGCCGGCATTCTATGAACTGCCTAGGCATTATGTATACTGCCGAATTGACCGCGGCCAACCGGGGGTATTGCCGAGCATCGGATCATTGGCTTGCCTTGTCACGAAGTTCAGGCAAAGTGCCACTAAGGCCCGCCGTGTGGGGAGGGCAGCGATGCGCGTTCCAAATCCCTGTCGGAAGCTGAAACGTCACTCCCGTTGGTGTGTTGGCGGTAGTTGGGAGAGTGCCAGCTCGGGTGTGGCTAAAGATCACTTGACCATGGTTCAAAATTGTGGTCCGTCGCCAAACCCTTACAGTAGCCAGCTGAACAGTGCGACGTTAATATTCAATCAATCAATCAATGTATACTTTGTCGGACGTTTTTAGGCAAAGTATGAAATAAAAGAGAATTATTTCATACTTTCCCTAGGCATTGTATAGAATGCCTAGGCATTCTATAAGATGACTAAAGCTGTTTAGGCACAAAGTATGAAATAGGTCATGATAGGTTACTATCAATGACGTACATTCCTAGAAAATACAAATATTCTGATAAAACCAATGAGTGGCATTAAAAAAATTATTCAAAATACGTAAAAGGAAAGAAAGATTGTGCAAACAAAAGGTACATGTCTTTCTTTTGGTAAGGAAAACAAAATTTTCAAATAAAAAATAAGAACTTAAATTAGTCTAGTTATTGCAACATAGTAGGCTTGGTGGCATTTTGAATTACATTTCATTTCATTTTTTCACGCAAAAGACCATTCTTATTCTTTCAAATTTTAAAATTCTTTTGTCCAAATTCTGGAGATGTTTGTCAAATGAGGTCTGTACAAATTTAAGTTCATTCAAAATTGACAAACTTGTTGGTAGTGCTCGAGGTACTTACACTGATAAATTGTAACGCGTGACATAGGTTGTCTACCCCTGCTATAGACCGTGGCTCCTTCTCCAACACTACAACTAGCTACTCCATTTTCATGCAGCACAAGAAAAACAATTTTGCTGAAAAAGTTTAAAGTAAAATTGAGTATTTTGACACTCCGAACAAACCACAATTTGCGAGCAAGATTCTGAGACAGAGGCTCGCGTTGAAAGTCTCGTGCTTATGCGCAATATTCGAAAGGAATCGAGATATATTTCATACTGCCGGTTTCTCATTGAACCTCTTCGCCGTACTGAAACGTGTGTGAAACCGTCATTGCTCACATTACCGGCTATAGTTTTAGGCATTTGTATAGAATGCCAATTTCATACTTTACCGGTAACCTGCCTGTATATCTTATTCAAATTTCCAATCGTTAATAAAATACTTTCTATTCATTCATTCAAAGTAGGAATTGACTTTTAAAAAAATTTTATATTACTTGTTGTTAATACAATTAATTTTTTGAAATCTTTTTTTTAACAATTCAGATAAAGGAAAAACAAGTAATATAAAAAAAATTCAGTCAATTCCTACTTAGAAAGAAACAATTACTACAAACTACTACTACTTTCTGGTAGTATATAGTACTACTTACTATTTACAACAACTACTTACAAAGAAACAATTTATTTTAGTTACTTTTTATTAAATAGTTACAATTAAAATAAATATTTTATGTGCATATGACAGAATCGCACTATTAAGTGACAAAATAGAAAGCGATTATTCTTGCAATTTTCCATTTTCCTTTCTATATAGGTTGTTAGACTACTTTTTTTTGTGACTGTTTATTCGTTAATTAAATTTCATTATTGTAATAAAATAGAACAGAAAAAAAGAAATCAGTTGCTCAGAAACTAGGCCACTTCAGGTGGGATTCGAACCCATGACCTTTCGATTAGAAGTCCATTGCGCTACAGGAACACAACGAACGGCTTTCCTTTCTATATATGCTGTTGGACTATTATTTTCGTTTGTTACTATTTATTCAATTTTTTATTTAATTAATGAATTAATATTTGAAAAAACTGTATTAACATCAAGTGTCATCCACTACAAGCTTTAAAAAATGTATTTGAACTGATGAATAGAAAATATTTTATTAACGATTGAAAATTTGAACAAGATATATAAATAAATAAATATATAGGGAGAGTGTGAACTTATAGTAGGAATTAAAAAATATCAATAAAGGATATTAATATAATATTTGTAATATCATTTATTACGTTCTCCTAAAGAGTTCGAAGCTTTCTTTTGACATACCGTAAAATCCGGCGTATAACGCGCACTTTGAACACAAAAAATAAGATCGAAAATTAAGGATGCGCGTTATACGCCGAGTATAAAAACGATATCTTTAAAAATAACAAAAAAGGACTGGCATAAAAAAAATTTACTTCTAGATGTATCGAAACACTCTTTATTTAAAAGAAACAACTTGCCTTGACAGAGTGAAGTTGTAGTTCTAGAAGTATACTATTTTTTTCAAAGTCAGGATAATACATCCCGAATAAATTACTTCAAGACAAAAATGTATATTAATATTTCCGGATTTCTTCGTTAAAAAGGGGTGCGTTATACGGTGAATATACCTAAAATTAAGAATTAGCGAAAGTATAGGTGCGCGTTATACGCCGGATTTTACGGTATATAGGAGCCTTATTATTTTAGATATCTTTTTCCGAATTTTGTGTTATCTTAATGAAAGTTATGCCAAGGTATAAACTAAGCCATGTCCCTAATGCTCTACACATTTTTGAGAAAAATTAAAAAATTGTGTTTAAAAGGTTCATCAATATCCAATACTTAAGAAATTTTTTTAAAAAAGTTTAATGAGACATATTAAGAAGTTAATAATTAATTTATTTTACCAGTATTAAAAACTTTGAAATTCATACATGAACCTGTTGTTCCACCAACCCTCAGTATCATGTTTCGAAAATGATTCGTCATTCCCAATGTCACACCTGACTTAGGAAATGATAACGGCATTGGCGCGCGCGTTTTGCCACACGGTGTCGTCTTTCGTGCCATCCAATGTATTTGTAATTCAACATTTTTTTTTAAAAAAATGCATTATAGAAGAATGTAAAAGAATTGTTAGACTGTTAAACATTTACAAGCAAAACTCGTATCGTTTTGTTTACGCCCTCGACGTATATTTGTTTCATCCCTATCAAATTTTCAGTGGACGCTACTTTGTTTCCGTTATTTTCTACCTATAAAATTGCCTTCCTTTTCATACATGCGTCATAGTGAACTCTTCTTGATGCTTGTACCGATATCTTTGATGTTTAGGCGATTAAAAGAAAGAGGATAAAAAAAGTTGGCTAAATACGAGCAGACAACAATATTTAGAATAGACTGAATACTGGAGATAAACTGCGGAATGGGATAAGTTATTGATGCAAGTGGCCAGAATGGACGGTTCCTTTTTTTTCCTTTTGAAAGGGATGGAAACAAAATTGCCCCCTTCCAACAAATGTTTTGCCTTCGATTCTAAGTCGTATTCGATTTTCAGTAGCATTAACAATGGAAAAATAGTGCTACTTAGATTCGAGTAAGTAAGGTATTCATGAAATATTAACAGGGACGCTTAAATCCTTGTCACAAAAAAAAGTATAATAACTTTTTTTCCATAGTTAATTTAGGGAAGATAAAAATAAAACCTTACATTTTTTTTAAAAAAAAATTCTTCCTATTTCTTAAATATACTTATTATCGAAGAATCATTTAATGTGAGCGTAAGTAATATAAATTTCGTGTAAAATTCTACATAATGAAGCAAATGCGCTTCCACATTATTTACTATGTTCTCTAATAATAATAATAAATCGCATTTTTCAGAAAAAATTTTAAAAACTTTTATTAAACAATCGTCAATGCTCTAACTTTCTGAGAGGAAGAAAGAGAAGGAAATAAATAAATAAGCTTTCTTTGAAACAGAAATAAAAAAAATACTCGAAATAGATGAGAAATTTGCATGTTACTGTGTTTTAGAATGTACGCACGTTTTTTTTTTTTTTATTATTATTAACTCACGTGTGTTAAACACCATCACGCTATTCAATGAAAGATTATTTCCTACAGTTTCGTGTTTACCTACGTATACGTTATAAATGTAGTGGTACATTTATCCGAAAACCTTTCACTTGATCGATAAAGTAGTACTACATCAATCAAAATGATTCCTGATATTTATCTAACACATTGACGTATTGCAGAATTTTTATCGCTCATCAGCAGAATTCATTTACAATGTTTTGAGAACTATAGAACATTTGTATCTTTTCGATAAAGATATCATATTACTACCAAGCTTCTTATAATTCATTTTTATAGTGCCCTCAGAATATTACACGAATAACTTCAGATATCGTTAGAATTTTTTTAAAAAAGTCATTCACAAATTTCATTGAAGAAAAAAATATTCTAAAAACCATTAAAAATATAATTCCTAAGATACCTACGCAATGAGTTTTTAAATATTTACAAACATACAAATTAATCTGAATTTTTCTAAAGTCGTTAGAGAAATGCAAAAGAAATGGAAATAGCCAGTTATTTTATCACACTCTTAAAATCATACATATATATATCTATATCTGCGTCTATCGCATACGAGCCGCACCACGCAAAAACTCGCCGAAGGCACCAAAAGTCAGATAATCAGAGAAAGCCGTTTTGGACCATTTTAGATTTCAATACATGGTAGTTAAAAGATATTAATTAAAACTTTAAGAAACTGGTTTTGGAAGCGCCAGTTTTATTTATTTGCATTGTTGCCATATTATTGTTGCAGCTTGATGGCCAGTAAAGTTGACATCGAAAATAGATTTTCAGCCAAACTGGCCAAACCAGGTCTTCAATTTATTTACAACAATGCAGACGAATTATGCCTATCGTTTTTTAGGTAATATCTTTTCCAAATAGTGTAATTTACAGGTAGTACTCAAGGCCGTTCTCAGATCAATCATCTGTTGATATCTTCAGCGCTTGTTTTCATTTACTCTTGAGAAGTAGCCTTCTCAAGCCAGCGTTTGTGTATTATTAGCACTTGTAGATTTAAGAACACTTATAAAATAAGCGAATCGTTCCAATAGCTAACTAGACTAATTTTTGAATTCATTTATTTAACAAAATGGATATAAATTAATATATTTTTTAAAAAATTAAGCTGTATTATTTTTTATTATTCATTTACAGAAATTAATTATTTAAATATAATAAATTCATGGAATTATCTCTTATCAACATGAATAAAAGAACTGGTTATTTTATAAATTATTTAATCAAAATGGAAATTTGAAAGCTTTAACGCTGGGCGGAACAAAGGGAAATGAAAAAAAAAATGGAAAAAAGCAAAATATGACAAAAGCCTGTCTAGAAAATAAAAGAAACAGGAAGAATTTCGGACAAAAGGGAATTTAATGACAAAAATATAGAAATCACTCACATCGCGCACTGGCCGCACACCTAGAACTGCTGGCCAGGAAAGGAAGAAAATTTCCGCAGGATAAGGTTATGCCCCGAAAAGCCCGTGCAACATCGGGCCTAAATGGAAAGAAACAAACCGCACGGCAGGATAAGGAGGAGTGAAAAGAAACTTTGAAAGAAATTTTGTGGCATTAATACCAAAATCCCACAGACACCAGGAAGTGCTGACACTGAGAGGGACAGAGAAAATTTCCCAAGGTGAAAAGCTGAACACTTGAAGAAGCCCGTGCAACACCGGGCCATGCAGCTAGTTAAATATTAAATTCCATTTTAAAAACGTCAATTTATAGTATATATTTATTGGTACTTGTTCTCTTTTTCTTTATATACATATATGGCTATTCATAAGACATAAGACTGTTACGGACATAATATATAAATGATATGAATGATACTGTGATTAATAGTAGCCAAAATTTATTTCACTAACGCCTTTTATTTTTATAACCACTCAAGTGAGCATAAAGATCTCCAGTCGAATGATCGAAAATATACAAAAATTAATTACATATTAAGTTCAACCAACGTTGATTATGCGTTATAATTCTTTTCTCCAACTGAAAAAACATATTTGGAATATTTACAAAAGATGCTAACCTAAGCAACATAACTTTAGCAACAATTGATTATATATCAGAAATTAATTAAATAAGATAAATCACTGTTACATGAATTATACATTGAATTAAAGCAGACAATAACAATATGGAAGATAATTTTTAACCTAAGCAACATCCTAATATAACTACTGTATAGTTTAAATAGTCAATCAAAAATCTGTTGAAAATATATGAAGAAAAGAAATTTAAATAGAACTAAAAATTTTACAATTTGCAATAGACACTGTGTTATACTGACAATATACGGATTACGCGACAAGAATCTATTGAAGTAATGAAAAATCATTTAAAACAGTTGTTTTAAATCTTTGCAATTTGTGTCCTTCTATTACATATTTTGTTCTTTTTAATTAAAAGAATTTTCTTTTGCTTATTTTTTGGTCGAGAGTAATTATGGTCACTTCTCGTTGTTATTGTTGTCAAGTGTTCCAGTTCTGAAGCCACTAAAGCAGTGATTCTCAAGCTTTCAGTATTTGTGATCCAATTTTCTATCGTATAATTATCATGCACCCCCATACAATAACAAGGAATTGAATGTAATAATATTGTTCTTTGACGCTAGCGCTACAATACGACCTTAACTCTATACAGCGAACAAATTATCAAGATAAGTATTAACTTTTGTATATCTTACTTTTAAGTAATAAATATTTTAAATAAATTATTTTTAAATTATAATTTTGTAAGAAAATCTTTTATTTTCAACATTTTGATATGCTCACCCCCCCCCTGTAGGGTTATCATGCCCCCTAAAGGGCGTGCCTCACAGTTTGAGAATCGCTGTACTAAAGGGCCGGAGTGTAGAGGTGCTGCAATACGTTAATCTCCAAGGATCAAAGTTCTTATGTTGTTGAGGTGTGGAAGTTTGGAAAATGAGGTGACTGCTGATGTATCACCCTCCTCACTTAACAGAGGCTCTGTCTCCAAGAATTCTAGTGTAGCTTCAAAGTTTGGCGTTGATAAACAGTTAATCAAAATTATTTCCTGTCACAATTAAATACTAAAACAAAACAAAAAATTACATCATTTTCAACAAAATTAGCTATTGCCATGAATTATGTATAAGAATTAAAAGTTCAAAATTTTCGATTTCAAAAACAATATCTGCTATTATGGAGCGTAAAGATCTTCATGGTCAAAGACTCTATCCAAGACAATAACTTGTGTGTATTCCTCTAAATAGATGCCTCAGAAGTGCCCCTTTATTTGAGCGAGGTAACACTTAATCGAGACCAAATAGAAGTCGATTTCTGTACTTTTTACAGACAAGTTTCACAAATTATTTTGCTTAGAGATACAGAATGTGTTCTAATCTAGAGAAAACAAGAGTACCAGAGAGAGATACAATAAATCCAGCATTTTGAAAGACGCTCATGAAGGAGGTAGGATCATAGTTTGAAATATAATCTTTCTGGATGG
>BMAV01001303.1:149857-166072 GCA_019973955.1 Trichonephila inaurata madagascariensis | reverse complement strand
CATGAAGGAGGTAGGATCATAGTTTGAAATATAATCTTTCTGGATGGGGCCAGGGCCTCACCTTTGGTGGGGTCCTCGTTTCGTTCTCGACTCTGTCTTAATAAGATCATGTGATCTGGATAATTTTAATAATAAAATATTATTCCCGTACATATTCTCCGAAAACAGGGAATTTCAAACAGCATGTCAACTGGTAAAAGTGGTAAGATTGTATTATTATGTAATGACCGTTCCCCCCCCCCACACACACATGTCTGGGCGTAGGTCGAATTCCTTAAACAATCATTCAACTCATTTATTCGAAATGCAGCCATCGGCTGAGCCGGTTTGCGCTTAGGTTTTTGAGATTTTTGTGATTCGTGCCCATTTATTTGTTTCAAATTACCGTTTGAACGAGTATTTGACAATGCATGCTATATACTGTCTACCTTTAAAGATCTCAGATAGGGCCTACTTTTGCATAGGGGCCCAGGACCTCAAAAAAATCTTCTCTAGGCCCAGTGCCTCAAATAGTCTTAAGACGTCTCTGTCCATATGTCACACAACATGTTGATGTAATTTGCGATTAATTTTTATTGTTGAAGAATAATGCTCAACCACATCGATCTAAACTTGTAGATAAAATACCTTGAAAATAAAAGTTTCGATCCAATGAAATGGCCAGTTCGATCTACGAACCTTAATCCGATAAATCATTTTCGGATTGCCTCGGCTGTCAGGTAGCTTCCGTAAGTTCTCTTCTTCTGAGGTTGTTAAGTGAGTGAATCAAAAGTTATAATGTGCCTTCTCAATCCTATATCCAGAAAATTAATTTACTGTATGAAATGTACCGTCTATGCATTACAAGAAAGGGTAGATACACATTCGTTACGCAAACCTATTTATTTATACATTTGCACACAAATCTTGGATTTATTTTTTTATGAAGCAGCGAATTTTTGCAAAAAAATTAGTTCTGTATTTGAAAATTATGTTTGTGTTAAAATTCTATAAAATTAATTACATAACTGCTTAAAGCACAATCCATCTAAATTGTATGTTTTTATATTCATTTGTTTTTAAATTAAATACAAAAAGATTGCTTGTACTTTAATTTTTAGATGGAACTGCAATCGATGCTATTTTTGTCGTTAAAATAAGATAATTTTTCTTAATCGTTTGTGATACTGAAAGTGTATTCGGATTTTTTACACACACACACGCATTTCTATAATTATATTTCATTAAACAAATCATCCACTCCTTTATCATTAATGATACAGACACCTCTGTTTGTTTAGACATCTATTAACCCCTTAAGTAGTTTGCCCGTACGCACTACGAAAAGTTAGCCGTTACTTGTTTGCCCATACATTGTACACGGGCATTTATATTTTCTTTCTTCTACGCGTATTTTTAACTCTTATGGTGTATTATTTGATGGTAGTGTTTTGAAAAATTGACGCAGTCTGCAGTTTCTCTGTGGTACTGAAATGCTTTTCGTCCGTTTTTTTTAATGGTGAAAGCGGGAATTAATATGATGTGTTTAGTTGCATACAACAACAAAATGTATCTTTTTTTAAGCCTATTGGTTAAAAAAAAGACCGTTTAAGGGGTTAAACGGTCCCACAGTTTGAGAAACACTGGTTTAAACCTCTGAAAATAGGTAAAAAAGAGATCTAACACTAACAGACTTCGTATATAAGTGCAGTGAATAATTGGGGGAAGTGTGCTTATGTGTTGCATGAGAACCTTTCATATATACTTGACTTTCTATTTTCAACAAAAATTCATAGAAACGAGCAAATAACATCATGGCCAAACATCCTAACCTCCCAGGCACCCATTTCCCCATCAAAAAAATCTTTTAGAATTCCCCCTTTTTTTTCCCCCGGATATCATGGGTACTTATGGGAAGTATACGGTTATATAGCAATATGTTAAGGTTCTTCAAGATAGTTTTTACTTCTCAAATGTATTGATTAACTAGAATATTGAAAAGGAATATTGATGAGTCAGTTTTTGCACATTAATGATCACATTACTGAAAAATACATCCTATTTTCAAACTCATTCAATTGACTTGTTAGACTATCATTTTGTAAAAAGCTTAAATCAGCTATTCTTTTTTTTTTTACTTCGAGAACTCAGCAGCTGAGTGGTCATGGTTGCGAACTCGTGACCGACGTTGATGAGTGGTGGGTTCGAGTCTTGGTGCCACTGACGACACACCACTTATGCACGTTAAATCTATTGAGGTTTAAAGTCCTCAGTGGGCATGATATGGAAGCTTGGAATTTAAGGTGCAGCTCAGAAGTAGGTCTTGTCATTTGACAAAGATTCAAAATTATAAGTCCCGCGGCTAATAGATAAAGCGTTGCTTCAGAGTCCGACGTAAATTAAATCAAATCCTGATAACCCAAAGATGATGCAGAATTATAAGCGAAAGTATTTTACTCTTGCAGAAACGTCAGCTTATCTGTGTTTGTATTGAATTCTTGTGTTATCTCTCTTTTTTGTATTTGGAGAAAGTTTTAAAAAGTTACTTTGTGGAAACTTGTTAAACCCTTAACTGTTAGTTTAACTACATCAAACATGAACGAGATGAAGTTTATCAAAGGGAAATTGGCAACTGCAATCTGGTTAACGTTGTGCTAAATTTTCAGACCGAAAGTGTTTGTGTTATTATTTTATATTATATGTGTCAAAATAATACCTCAATGAAACTGCCAATATTTATTTCTGTACGTGTAAAGTAAAGAAATTAATTTAATGTTTCCGTTTGTCTATCTATAATGAAACAGAATCTAATGTTACTTTTCAAATATTTTGTAATACAGCTGATCAAAAAATATTAACACGTAATCTTTCCGCAAAAATTTTGCTGTGTCCTTGCTTGATACAGTTATGCTATTCTAAGATAAATATCTTATACATTTATAAAGATCGTATTTTTGGTTAAGAAAATTCTGTGTAATTTTTAGTTGACTTTTTATTATTTAACAGGCACCATATTGTTATATTATTTACGTCATTTAGACATTGTTTTTTTATTTTCTCATTTAAGTGTTGATGAAAACTTATCTAGATAATTAATTATATTGCGTAATAATTATGAATGCTTTATTTTTAGATTTGTAAATTAAACAATTAGAAAAATGAGTAGACGATTACTTCAAAGGGGTCGGTACCCAAAGGGTATGTCCTTATCTTATATTTAACCCTTTCGTTTTTCATCATACGAAAATTTTTAAAATAAAACTAATTAGTTTTTTTTTTTTTTACAATTTTAGCCCCTGCTGTTGAAACAGTTTCTACTACAAAGTATGTTAACTCTCATTGAATTTATTTCAAATATGAATTTCCATTTTAGATAATTTTCTCATAACATGCTTTATAATTATTTCTTTTTCAGTGTGCATGTTTGTTTTTTGGATATTTCAATGAATTTTTGTTGAAACTGTGAATTGAATATGATTAATTGAATTTTAAATACTGTATGCATATTTTAAAGGTTAAAAAATTATCAAAAATATTCAGTGTACATCTTGGAAAACATTTTTTAACAAATTCAAATCTCTTTCAGTGCTTCTTATTTTTATTACAGGTATGTAACATAACTTGTTAAATTTTGAAAGAGGCATATTGTAATGTAAAGTAATTTTTATGTATCATTTATTATTTTTTTAAAAAAAAAATTAATCTGTCACAAGTTTTATTTTATACATTTATGTTATGTAATTATTTGTTTTACTGTTAATAAGTTTATTTTTATATGAGGAAATTGTAACTCATCAAACTAGCTGATTTTTCCTTTTATGTTACTTTGATTTATTTCATGTGATCTTTAAATAAAACTGTATGGTTTATATTATTTCTTACATATTAAAAATATTTGCAAGATTAGATAGCTAATGTATTGCTTAAAGTTTGTAATTTATAAGTACAGTTCTAACACACGAAATTTACTTGTAATTTTAAATTACCTGTATTACTTGAGAATAGCTAAGCAGCTTTCTATAATTCTTATAATAAGCTTTTTTAAATTATGACATTTTATGTATGTAGGGAGATTTGAAATATAAATAGTACTTTGGAAAAGTTAGGTTAAAAATCTAATTTGAATTGTTGAATTTCAAATGGATTAGCTTGTTTTAAGGACTCTAAAAATTAAATCCTAAAAAATTTCAGCATTTGTGTATTATTACAACCATATTAGGGAGGTTATATGAAATGAAGTGCAATGAAGTGGTTGTTTTATTCAGCATGTACGAAACATGCGAAATTGGGCCAAACATGGCAAGCTATCTTAAACGTTGGCATTGTTGCGATAGTACCTAAGTACCAATATTTCTTTGGTTAATGCAGGATTGGTACTATATATTTCATAGAAGCTTTAGTAAGTAATGTATGATTGACATATTGTTCAAAAAGTCAAAAATCAAACTAAAAGTTGAAAATTTAAAAAATTGAGTTTTATTTTTTAAATTCATATTTAAGTTGGTTGAGTGAATGGGTTTTGTAACGTTAAATAAACTTATTCTAAAATTTATGTAATGCCTCGTGTCTATAACTAATGAGCTGTCTATCTTGTCTCTTCATATTAAGAAGCAGTTATACGAATAAAAGATGCATAAGTTAACCCTTACAGGGTGATTTTATGTAGTATGTAACTGTTTTAGTTGATTTAGACATAAAATGTAGTGTTTTTGAATCAATGTGTCAATTTAATTCAGATGAATGTGCAGTTTTATCAGGCATTTGTTTTTATTTGTTCAAATTTACTTTACAATTGCACAAAATAATACTTACCAAATAACATAAAACATGTGAGAAAGCATAGTAATACATTATTACATGACAGAATAAAATAAAATAAGTAATAAGAATACAACATGCAAATGTTTTGTCATTGGTGCCAATTGATTTTACAGGTTTTTTTCTGGTTTATGTAATTGCTTTTCAGCATGTGTTCTATTTTGACATTCCATATAAAAAAAAATGCAGTTTAGCTTATAATTAAACTAAACAATCACTGATTTTAAAGTGGGGGGGATGTTTCTTATAGTTGTGATAGGGTTAAAATAAAAAGGGAATTAGCTGTATGTGTGTCTGTGATAGTGAAATAATAAAATTACCCAATGTTAAGAATTTTAATTATGAAGTGTTAAGTTAATCTATTTAATAACTAAACTTGTTATGCATTTATTTGTATTCTATTATAAATTTAAATTTTCATTGTTGATTATAATAAATGTTTTGTTACCACTAAATCGTTTATATTTATGATTATTTTAAATTGTGTGCCTCTTAACAATATTACTTCCATATTTTTAATTATTAATAGTTGATATACCTTTATTATCTTCCAAAACAGTTGGCCATAGATATTATTTAATGAAATAATATATATATACTAGTTTAAATCTTTGGACAAAGAAATAAATGTAATTTTCTTAATAAATGATTGAATAAATATTTTATTTTAGTGTGTTTTAATTTAAATGAGAAATAGTTGACTACAGTAAAGTATCATAGTTAAAGTATTTTCTGGTACAAGAATTTTGTACAAATAAAAATATATACATTGTGTATGAATAACATTCTTACTAATTATGTACTGAATATGTATACAAGTCATTTTTCTTGTATACAACTTGACATTTTTAACTTTCATCAATATGCAATTAAATGATAAAATTTTAAAAATTTCAACATTGAATTTTTTCTCCATATTTAATCTGTTCAGATTTGAATTTTCAGTTCCATCGGTTCTATGATTTTCTGTTTAATTTGGAAATGAATGCAATTCAGTTATTAAAATTTAAATTTTAAGCTGTTTAAATTACAGTCATAATTAAGAATTACCCCAACAGTTCATATTTCAGTATTCAATTTCTATCCAATATGAGAATTGACAATGTATAAAGTTGTACACTGAAGTTAAGATCAAACCAATACATACATTAAAATATGTAAAACACTTTAAATTTGTTTAAAATGTGCAAAAATGCAATGTACAGAATGTGAAAAATTATTTTAGTATTTTATGAAATGCATTATGCTTGATTGAATGTTAAAATACCCAAGTTATCTTTTCTTTCTACCATGGAGCTTCCTATCTTTGTAAACGTGGGTCAAACATCACGCAATGCCCAGGCAATCTATTTTCAACCTTTCATGTCACTTCCCACCCATCTATTCTTGTCATTTTATACCTTTCTTGAATTTACAGGGCTATGTTTAGATAAGTGATTGCTAAACCGAGAATCACAAGCTACTAGTTGTTCATGAGGATATTTTTGGTAGATTGCATTAACGCTGACGTTATTAAAAATAAGTACAGAAGCAGAGTTCCATTTTTCTTATTTAAGTTAATAAATCTGATAAACAAAATCTATAAATTACACTCTTATATTTTTTGCGTATAATTCAATTTCGGTTGGGTTTTTTTGTTACATACAGTTTAAAATTAAAATTGATTTATAATACTTTTTATAGAAATGAAAGCTTATAGGCTATGGAAAAATGTAAGATTTTTCAAATAATTGGGTAGTTCTTTTCGTTAGTAGCTCACATTAGGATTTAAAAACAGTATGGTAGCTCAGAAGCTTCATAAGTTTGACAACCACTTTTTTTAGATTATAGATTTTTTTTTTTTGTAAATTATAGAAAGTTTTTTTTTGTGTGTGTAGTATTTTTAAGTTTAGTATTTGGTCTAGATCTGGAATTTCAAAATTTTTAAATACATTTGAACAAATTTAAGAGCAAATGCCATTATAGAAAGATGTCATTTATTTACATGTATCGATTTATTTTGACATTTGTAAATTAATGGTGTAAGTAATATAAACATTAATTTTTTTAAGTAAACTGAAACACTTTTTGAAGTATAAATATTTTGCACAATTAGGAAAATTGCGAAATCTGAAAAAATGCTATGTATATAATTTTGCATCTTTGAAATCTTTTACCTCTTTATTTTATAAATTATTTGCATTTTATATCAGTTACATTTCATATTTTATAAATGCAAAAGATGACTGAGATAGAACCCTTTGTTATCAGTATATCTGTCAAAAGATCCATGTCTGCTTTGAGAAATATCTTAGTAATAATTAGGAAAGTTAAACAATTGGGGATAAGTTTTATATAAAAGATAGTTTTTTTTTTGGCTAGCTGTTCCACTAAAGTGATTCAAATACCTGCCTCAGAATATTTTCTTTTTCCGTTTGTTAAATATTTTGTTTGGGGAAAAGTGATTGTGCAAATGTTATTTTTAATGGGAAATGTTTTATTCCTATTCAATCTAATTTGAGTGTTTAAATAAATTTAAACAAATAAAAAATTGTTAAATAATTTTTTTTTAAAATGTACAACATGTTAATGGAGCATATAATTAAATACTACAAATTTTTTATTAAGCCTAACCAGCTATAAAATGCTATAAAGCTGAAAAATAATGATTTTGTTTTTAAAGAAATTGGAGAATTTTAAAAGTATATATATTTATTATAGAGGTATATTTTTTATAGAAATGTATACATCAGTTTTAAAAAGGTTGTTGTATTTTAGTTGTGGGTATTGTGATTTTTTTCCCCTTATCCTTAATGAGATTTTAAGAACATTATATTATGTTATCAATATAATTTTATTATCTAATTAAGGATTCTGTTTCATATTTGCTTGACAAAAACTCCTATGAGACAAACGTATAAAAATTATCACTTTAAAACTATTTTTATAATATGTGTAAAAGATAAAATATTTTGTATAATTGTGTATGTGTATTGATATACTTTTTTTTTTCTTTCTGTTAGTTCTCAGTTTCCCCAGAATCCTCCTGTGCAAACTCCACAGATGTCATATTATGATCCAAATACTCAATCACAGGTAGAGTAGTTATATATATTTTACTCAATTTGTATTTATATCTAGATCTATTATTTGTAAATAGGTCCTGACTTTAATACTAAATGAATAATCATTCATTCTTTTTGAAAATTTTATATGTTGATTACTTTAAATACAAAATTATATATAATACAATTATTTTGTCATCCTTTTTCTTGTTTTTGTATTTGAAAAAAGGATCAAAAGATAAAGCTTTGTAAATTATTTGTTACTTAATACAATTATACAATTACTTATACAATGGATTAAGTGAAACTGAACATGATACTCTGACGGTTTGAGCAGTTACTGGTTATGTATGTATTTAAAAGTTTTTAATAATGGTAAAATAAATTTTTCACCTTATTAGTTCTCATTAAAATGTTTGTTAATATTGAGAATCAATACATCTTTTTACTAAAACTAAATTCATTGGTGCAACAGTCCATAAAGGTCAAGGCTTACTATGTCCATATCAATTTTCGTGACCTTGGGGCCCTGAGGTGCATGAGCAGATGTTCCAGTCAGGCAATCAATACGACATGAAACCCCAGTGTTTAGTACCCAAGCAAGCTTAGTACTCGCTTATTGACCCACTGAAGGGATGAAAGGCTGAGTCAACCTTGCCCAGCCCAAGGTTTGAACCCCATACCTGTGGTGTGGAAGCACGATATGCTACTACTCAGTCACTGGGCTTCCACAGCTTTTTACACCATTTTTTTTATTTTTTCACAAAAACGTATTGAGAATTTGAGGTGCAGCTGAGAATTGAAGGTGACTTAGATTCAAATAAATATTGTTTATCTTCTGTGACTGTTTATATTTTAAGTGTATTGTAAAAAATTTTGTGTAGCTTTTTTGTTCTTCAATGTTCTTTTAATAAATGTGAAATTCCAAATGTTATATTCCATCATTTGTATTTTGTTTTTGTGTGTGTTTCAAAAGAACGGTCAAAATTCATGGGCACAACCTTCATACCCAAACCCAAATACTTACCAACCCAACCAAGTAACGCATCAACCTGCTTACCCAAATCCAACCACTTATCAACAAAACCAAGCTCCTCTCCAACCAGTACCTGATTCCGCTGGCTATTGGTCAGGGGGACAAATGCATCCTGTATCTTCCCAGGTATTTTAATAATGCTTATTTTTTTTTAAATCTATATGTCCTAATTGTGTATCTGTGTTCTTATTTTTGTGTGTGTTTGTGTTTTGGTTATTTCCTGCATTCTTATTTGTGATTATAAACTTTTTTACTGCATAAGTTTTTAGTTGCTTCCTTCTGTAATCTAGATTTAATTTGTAATTTTCATCTTTAGTGATTTCAGTAGATTAAAGAAATTATAATTACTGTAAAATATGGCATGTAACATGCACTTTTAACACAAAAAATAAGATAGAAATTTATTGATGCGCATTATACCTCGGGTATGAAAATGAGAGCTTTAAAAATAAAACAGAAAAGTGAGCACACAAAAATTAAACTTCTACATATATTGAAATACTGTTTATTTAAAAGAAGCAACATTGCTTATGAACTTTAAGAGTTGTAATTCTAAAAGTAAACTATTTTTTCAAAAGTTTGGAATAATACCTCGAATAAATAACTTTTAAAACTTAAGAGTATTGTGCATCTACATTTGAGGTCTCTCTGTGGAAAGGGGGTGCACGTTATGTGTCAGATTTTATGGTTAGATCTTCCCCTACCCCAGGAGGGTGTACGGCTCCTTTATCGAAAAGCTCACTGTTATACTGATAGGCGTGTGCAGTGCCAGTTTTGTAAAACTACAGAATTTCATTAATTATTTACTTTTTTGTGTATTTAATATATATATATATATTGGAGTGTAGTCGAGGGTTATTTAAATTGGTTACTTTTATGTAAATTTGCCAATGGTTATTTATGTTGGTTGTTTCTTGATAAACAAAAAACTTCTGGATTAGTTTTAATCTTTTATTAATGGTCACAGACATATGAAGTTTAATATCATTTAAAATTAAGTAAATGGGATGCACACACACACATAGCAGAAGTGATAAGCAGCAGCAGCAGCAGCAACATTTCACAGGACGAAGACAAAGAGAATGAACATGAGAACTTTTGCTTTTATATACCAGCTGTGAAAGTTGCATGACTCCTTTCTAGCAGGAGACATGATTGGTTAGTAACAGGCAGGAGCGAGTTTTCTAATGCAATTTTACTATTCGATTACGATTAAGATTAACACGTTAGCCCTGAACCAAAGAATTAAAAGTTACTTTAAGAAGTTATTTAAAAGGGTACTATAGAGGGAATTATTACATATATATTATTTTTATATATATAATCTGTTAAAAATATTTTAATTTATTTTATATCTAAAAATATTTGAAACATAATTTTTATAGGAGGGGATGTCTCATGAAAGTTTCATTATGATGAACAAATAAAAAATCCATAATTTATAAAAACATACAATTGTTTTTTGTGTGACAGGTTTCTAATAAATTCTTTGTTGTAGAAATTTTCTCTAATTATGTATAGTAAATATATATATATTCCTACTTTTTATTTAATTTTAAAAAAGAAATTAAAATTTATAGGAATTATTTCTAATTAAATAGTATTATTTAATTGGATTTTTTGTGACAAAATGTTACAATTGTAATTTTTTAAAATTCTGTTCTATGTAGTACATAGTGAATTGAATATTTATATTTTTACAAGATATATGAAGTTGATTTTATTTATGCTGCTTCCTTTGATTTTATTATTTTTTTATGCAATGTGCCATGCTTAAATTATGTTTAATACAAAAAAAGAAAAAGAGGGTAAGTTTAATTGTTTTACATCTCACGTAGCTGTTACATTTCTGTTTATCTCATGTATTTCACATGGTAGAGAAATATATGTTTATTCAAATTGTTATTTCTAATATTTAATGTATGTTTTATATATTATCTGCTGATATGATAGTTGTAAAAACTAGATCAGATGCTTTGTTTTTTTAAAAAAAGGGTTGATTATGCATATTGGATTTTGAGAACTTCTTAAGCACATCTTCATTTGTAGTACGTATTACATTCAAATTATGAATTATAAAGTAACGTTTACGGGAGGGGAAAAATCAGTCCTTTGAATTGTTACTCTTTACTTATTTGTTAATGTATAGATAACTTGAATTTAAATTATCTGTATGTGTAAGAATTATTTTTATTTTTCTTCCTTTACAGCCTCAGTGGAATGAAGCATGGCCCTTTAACAAATCTGAAAATGTTTCAGAAAAGGCCAGCTATACAAATTACCAACAACCTCCACCCATGCCAACTGCCACTGAACAATGGCAGAAGCAACAACAAGTTCCTTATTCACAAGTTGATAATCAAAAATATCCACAACAAGTAACAACTTTCCATCAAGCAGGTCAACAAGAATATCAACATCCTGTACAATATCAAACTACTAACAATAATTCTCAAGCTGTTTCATCGAATAACACGTTACCACCCCCTTGGGAAAATGGAAGTTTAGAAGTTTCACAACCGGAACATTTATCGTGGACATATGGTGCTCCTCAATATTCTAATCCCATTCCAGCTCCCATGCAAGGTTTTCCCACAAACTCTAATTCAGCAACGAATACCATGTCATGGCCTTCAGACTCAGTTAATTATGTAACAAGTAATAATTCAGATTTCAATGTCCATGATCGATCTTCCGCTAACTACTTATTAACTAACACTGAAAACATAACTGTTGTCAGTTCTGCAAATAGCTCTCCACCTGTTGAACAAAATAATGTATGTGAAGATGAGGTAGGAAAATCAAAAATCACAAATAGTTTGTCCAATATAGAAGATAATAGCTCTAGTACAGAACAGCCTAGTGATGTAGAACATTCTACCAGTATATTGTCTGCCTTCTTTCAAAATAATGTTCCAGAAGAGTCTGGAGAATACTCTGATAATATTTCAACAGCATCAGTTCCTAAGGATGGAGGAGAATCATCTAGTCAAGAAGAGAGAGATTCTCCTGTTTTAGAAATTGTATCTAAGGTTACAGATTCTGGTTCTAGTTTTGAAGAGCAAGCAACTGGTAATGAAAGTGATACAAATTTTGTACAAGAAGAGAAAGCGATTGATTTAGATGGGGAAGAAAGAGAAAATGAATCTGGTTTTATTGAAGGTAACAATGAACTCATATATTTTTCTTTTTAATAGTTTTAGAAAATACGTATTTTTTATTCAAATATGAATATTCCTGTGAAATACTGCATTTTGATTAATAAGTTGTTTTCATGGTTTGTAAATGTTTGTAGTTATATTTTTATTCTCATGAATTTAAAGAATTGAAGTAATTAATGCTAAAAATTCAGGAAGTAGATACAGGAGATAACTATTACTGAGCATTTTATTTTTTCATCATACTTTTTTTTTCTTTGTAGAGTTTTTTTTTCTTTCAATCATTTGATTTAAAAGTATGTGAAATAACACAAAGTATAAAAGTTCATGCATTCTGAAATAATTCTGGTTTATTTTTAAGGGTTAATATAATATAATCTAGTATTAGCAGTTTCTGTTTTGAATAATTTATAGTATTAATACTATTTAAGGAATATCCAAACATGTAAACATCAATAGATTGAGGTATTTTAACATTTTGATTATTTAGGTGTACTTTTTATTAAAAAAAAAATAGATGGTTTAAAAATGAAAATATTATTTTACATAGGATTTTTTGCATGTAACTTATTCCAGTTGTAAACTTTGTATTTTATCAGTATAGAGTAAAATGCAAAAAGGAATTTCTTGATTTTTTAGGAATGGAAATCATTAAATTAAATTCAGATAAACATTATTTCTGAAAGTTTATAAGTTAAATTAGTAAAATTGGTATTTCTTGTCAAACTAAAATAAAACTGAAATGGGGAGGGGGTTGTTAAGTTATAATTCCTAGAATATGTAAAACTTTTTCAATCTTATGCCAGACCTAGACATGACCGCCATCAATCTATTACAGGCAACCCAATACAGTTCAGAAATGCAATAAAAGTTACAGGGATTTTTATCAGCATTAGCCACAGCTACCTTGTTGAGACTAAAACGAGAGGCCAAATGATCACTGGACGTATCTTAAGCAGTACATAAAGAATAGGTTGGGAACTTATTAAACAAAATCTGTACAGGTGTTATGTGGGCTAGTTCTGTAAGAAACTTGAGTAAAATATAATAAAATTGTGAAAGGACATACATCTACATAAAATAGTTATATGTATTAGTAATAAAATATTGTTATCCAAAATATAGGTAACTAAGTCTCCATCTTAGAAGGCATTTACTATTTTATTCATTATAACTACATTATTTACAGAGCCTATAAATCAGGAAGTACCTGAGCCACCTCAAGATGAAGCATCCAAGATTTTACAATCCCAGTCAAAGCAGGTAATTATGTAATTATTATATATAGGTATACTGTAATAAGGCTGAGGAGATTCCAAGGCAATGATTCACGCTTTTGGCACTATTTAATTTTTATCCTTTCTGCCTGTGCACTCTGTCATACACGACAGCAGCAACAGATATACCATATTTATTCGAATCTAAGCTACCCTTTTTTTTAAAATGTCAGTGCTACTGAAAATCGGATGCTGCTTAGATTTAAAGCAGAAGAATTAATTGAAATTGAAAAATTACAGGTTTATGTGTGTATTTAGAAAAATTTAATACTGGTATAATAAAGTAATTATTCACTTCTTATTAGATCTCATTTTTAATTTTGTAACCAGCTGTTGATAAACCAATTTACATTACTTTTTTATTCTTTGACAAAAATGTGCTAAGAATTTGAGGTGTGGCTTAGATTTGAATAAATATGGTATATAACAAATTAGATTATGTGAGATTTAATTTATTATAGGAATATGGTATTAGGTTATTTTTTATTACTAAAAATTTTAATATATTATAGAAATATGATGAAATATCATCTGAAGAACCTCCTAACCAAGAAATACCAGCGAAATCAGGTCAAACATCTCGTTCTACTTCTTCAGAACGTGAAAGAGTAATTATACGTCCACGTGAAGAAAGTCCTTTTAAACCTCCCAGGCCAAACAGTTCTAAAGGTAATTGTCAGTAGTTATATTGAAGAACAAAATTATACTGTACAACTATATTTTGTAATTAAAAATATCGAATTAAAAGGCATATATATATATATATAGTGATTTTTTTTTCTTAATACATGTAAAATGATATTTATTAGAGTAATTAACCTCTAAACAAAAATTTTCCTTTACAGATGTTATTTTTGTTTTCATGCATTTGATTTTCTTAGCATAAAAAATGTGTTACTATCACAAATTACCTAACATCTTATTGAAAGCTTTCTGAATTATGGGATTTTAAAAAGTCTTAAGTACATGTTTCAAGCAGTTGACAAAAAATTTTTGTGGTACATACATTTAATTTTTTATGACAAAAAACAGGTAATTAATATCTAAAAAATAGAAAAGGTTAGAAATGTAAATTATTAAATATGTCTTTGATTTTAAAAAATTTGAAAAAAAAAAGTTGGAACATCCCAAAATTTTTAAATACTTAATTTCTTCAAGTCAAATTAAATGCAAAGTTTCTTCCTCCTTAATAGTTCAGGAAATAAATATATTTTTGAATATAATATTCACTATTTTTCATTAATGTGTCATATACTCAATTATAAATAACCATGGACTCACTAATCTTGTTTTATTAAAAAAGGGGGAAAAAAGGAAATTATCTTGGCTCAAAGTGATCTAGTAATCTTTGTAGTAACTCTACAATTTTTGACAAATATCTCTGATATCAATGATTAGATGCACTTGGAATTTGGAACCTAGGATATTTAAAACCTTTTCAACTCAATTCTGAAGGAAAAAGTACTAATATTGCAGAAATTAGTTAAATATCACTTTCAAGTCATTAAGAAAGATACAAATTTTGTTTAGTTGTGATGAAAATTACATACCGTAAAATCCAGCGTATAACACGCACCTGTGCTTTCAAGCCATATAACATGCACCCCTCTCCTCCTCCTTTTTACGTAGAAACCTGAAATATACATGTGCACACATGCAATGCTCTTATTTTTTGAAGTCTTTTATTCAAGGTATTATCCTAGACTTTTAAAAAAATAGTACACTTCCTGAACTACAACCTTTTAAGTTCATAAAGTATGTTTTATTTCTTTTAAATAATCAGTATTTCAATACATGTCAGTCTATTTATAATTTTTTATGCTCATCATATTTTTATTTTTAAAAATGTCAGTTTTATATCCGTTGAATAATGCGCGCCTGAACTTATTTTTTGTGTTAAAAGTGTGCATTA
Source organism: Trichonephila inaurata madagascariensis (assembly GCA_019973955.1). Lineage (NCBI taxonomy): Eukaryota > Metazoa > Arthropoda > Arachnida > Araneae > Nephilidae > Trichonephila > Trichonephila inaurata. The sequence continues at coordinate 150,848 of BMAV01001303.1, read as the reverse complement.
TAAGCCAGATTTTACGGTAAGTCTTTTATTATTATTATTATTACCACATGCATAAGTAAATAGGGGGAGGAAAATTTTATTGTAGTTTAAAACTTTGCTTTATTTTCGGAACAGAAGTAAAGTGTGTTCAATATGTATTAACAACAAATGCTAATGCTTTTGGTGTAATTTTTTTAAAAATTAAGATTTAAATTTAGAAACGGTATAAATAACAATGTTATATTTTTATGTTCAATGTTCCTTCTCTTGCAAAAAAGTTACTGTTATGTCATTAAACTGTGTTATCACATCAAGAATCTGATTTCTATAAGTATTTTTATTTTCAATACTAATTAAAAAATTTTATAATTTCATTTCAGGTGTTGTTGTTCAACAGGAAGCCTCTATTCAGAACCATCCAGAAACAAAATATTCGGAGGGGAAAACTGTTGTTCAAGAAGTAAACTTAGAAACATTTCCAGATAATTTGGAAAGACCTTCAGATTATGAAGAACTCAAAAAACAATCACCTCTATATTCTTCTCGTAAACATTTAAGGAGTGAATTGAACAGTTCTCCAAGCTCACTTTTATGTGATAATTTAGATATACCTTGTGTAACGCTTGCACCTGCTGCTCCTCCTCTATCATCAGCAAAATCTGATAAATCAGAGTCATCTACTGATTCTAAATCCGAGATTCTCTCGTTCGGAAAACCTAATTTGTCTGCTATGAAGTTAAGTGAGGTAATATACTTCTCTCTTCATGAAATTTTTTGTTTATAAATAAATAATATATATATATATATAATTAAATATTATTATGTTTGTTTCTATATTAAAAACTTATGGATAGTATTTTATTTTCAGCCTATGAAAAGCCAAATTAATATATTCTTAAAGCTTTTAATGACTTTTTAAAAGAATTTTCTTACGTTTTCATTGTGACAGTATCTGTTTTTAAATTATTTTCATAATCTTGGAACCAATTTCTTCAATAGTTAATAGTTCAAA
>BMAV01001303.1:114555-149847 GCA_019973955.1 Trichonephila inaurata madagascariensis | reverse complement strand
ATTTTCATAATCTTGGAACCAATTTCTTCAATAGTTAATAGTTCAAATGTTTTTGTTTAGTGAGAGAGGAGAGGGATTTATATTTAAAGCTTTTATATATCAAATGCCAGACGCCCTTTGATTTTCTTAATCATTGTATTCAAAAGACTTTTGTTTTATTACATGATTTTTTTTTCATGTAATTGTGCCTGTTCTTTTTTAGTATTGAAAAAAAAATGTATATTTGCTATAAAACAATACAGCTTAGAAATAGTTGAAATTGAAAATTCCATAAATATCTTTTTGTATTTTTGTTAGGCAAAATGATTTAATGTATAAAATTGTAAAATGTCATTAATTTGTTAATTTTTAAATTTTAAGGATTTTTAAATTTAGAAACATTTTGAGTTTATAGAACTTAATTCTTGATTTAAGATGTTTTTTGTGAAACCTCTTTAATTTATGAAAAAGCTTAATTTGTTCTTAAATTAGCGTTGAATTAGTAATTTGATATTGAAAATTACTGTCATTGTTGTGTAATTTATATTTATTTACAAAATAATTTATTTTTAAATTTTAACATTAAACTAATATTATATTTAACATAATTTAAAGCAAACATTTTACATTCAGTTTGAGTCCGAAGTTCTAATTATTTCTACTTATATTTTATTTTGTAGCCTAATTTATCCAGTTCCTCTTCGGATATGAAGGATACTAATAACTATGAAAAATCCAAGAACAAACATATGTCTAGGAAAGAATCCAACAATACACATCAATCAAGAAATAGGGAAACAAATAAATCTGCAAATTCTCAACATAAGCAATATGATGACAATTCACAGTCTCCAAAAGAGGAAAAATCAACCGTGGAAAAAGATTATTATCCTGTATACTTAAAAGATTCTAAGATAAATGGCAGTAGTGGTAGTAGCAGAGATTCTCTGTCACTACGACAAACACCATCTAATACAGAATATTCAGATACAAGTTTGCCACCATCAAGAAATGGCAGGAGAGATGTCAACTATCCTGCTAATGACAGAAATGATCCTAGGTATGGAAACGATCGAATGGAAACAGGGCGACAGAGATTTGCTGATCAAAAATATCCTAGTTTTGATGAGAGACAGTATTATTCTGATAGGGAAAGATCAAGACCTTCTAGCAGGAATTCATTGAAAGATAGATCTGAGGATTATCCTTTTCAACCTAGACCAGATGATTACTATCATTCCAGTAGAAGTGATCCAAGACGTTATCCACCAGATTACGAGCGACCTTCTTCTAGAATGAGTGAATCAGATCTTAGTCGAGGGGATAGACCTAGTCAGGGTTATTATAGACAACAATATGCATATCCTCCAAATGCTTATCCTAGAAATGAATACCCTAGAAATGATTATTATCAAAGGCCACCTCCAAGAGGTAATTCATTTTATTAATCTGTGCATAGAATATTTTAATAAAGTATTTATATTATTTATTTTTATATATTAAATAGAAAGTTTTAATGATATTTGCATTTTGTAGTGTTGAATTTTCTTCATGGCCATAAAATTGTGTTCAGATTAATAATATTTAATCTTAGAATCTCTTAATTCTTAGAACTGTAAAATTACATCTGTTACACTTCATATTCTCTCCATAATATATTTTTTCTTAACTCAAAGTTAGGCATACATGTCACTCAGGTTACTGATTTTGGTGAACTAAACTGGAGTGCCTCTTGAGGTCAATTTTAAATGTTTCTTCCCATATGTGTTAAGTTCCTTTACTTTTACTTCATAAATTAACTATAAATCTGTATTCAAAAAATTGAGAGATGGCAGTGTTGCACAGATTTTTTTTTTTTTTTCTTCAGATTAAGAGTTAGATTATAAGTAGGAAAGAAAGTTCTGTTTCAGTGTTCAGCAGCCATATTTATTGTGCATCAGATACATGTTATGTGAATGTTTTCTTGACATGTCAGATGAAGATGATTTAGAACTAGGGAGAGATCAATAGGCATGTGTGTGTGATTCAATATCAGTTTTCCCAAGTCAAATTTAGATTATTCAAAATGCAAGCTCCCTTGTGAAACCTCTTTTTTTTAAAAAAAAATGCTTTATTCATTAATTTCTTGTAATACTCACATTTAAATAGTTAATCCATTATAAATGGAAGCCAAAAAAAGTTTTCTTTTGCTGCAGTATAAAACATAGATTTTGGGGACAATAACATAAGTGCAAAAAATCCTCAGTCCAGATAGTTAAAATATAACAGGAGCATTCTCAGATTGGAGATTTTTACTGAATTTGTCTTTAAATGTATAATTTTCAAGAAATCTGTGTTTCACAAAACAGACGGTTGAAAATTCAATTGTGTACTTGTATAGTTAAAAGTTCTGGCATTGGGTGAAATCATTGATTTTTTTCCTTACCATCAAACTTCACATAGTTTGTTGTATTTCAGATTTTCAAATTTTTCATCCAAGATTTTAAAGTATATATTTATATAATACAATGCATTTATTTGGTATTCAGGGAGTAGTTTTCTGTTATTTTTCTATATGATTTATATAAAAAGGAAAAAGGTGGTTTGTTTTAATATTTATTTGTATCTTTATGATAAAGATAGGTTATTTCTGAACAGTCCTTGAATAAAAGTATCTTTTTTTAAAGAAGATATTGAGGTTTTCTTTTTTTTTTAAAAAAAGTTTACAGATTTTATGGATGTTATAAGATATAAACTATTGTGTGATGGTAATTCAGAACATTCTTTTGTTGTAAAAGGAATCAATTTTGTTTTTTTAATTTATATTTCACAGGTTTTCTATAAAATTTACTGTTTAATTCTATTCATCAAAATTTCATTTTTTTTTGTTATGTGTGAAAATATATTTCAATATTTAAAAATTTTGTTAACTTCTTGCAAATATTAATGATAAAATATTCAGTACTTTTTAGTTAGCCAGGTACAAATCTTGCAGCAAAAGTAGATATTTTAAAAAGGTCACACAAAATATGTAAAAATAAAAGTTACTTAACTGTAAGTTTTTACATACTTTATTTTATACAGCATAACTATTTTCATACCATTCGGAACTTTTTAAATGAATCCTCTGTTCTCTTCTTAAATTAATTCACTCGGGTATTTATAAGATAACTATTGATTTAATGACGTGCCGTTTCTTTTTATGCTCGTTTTACCACATTAGTATTGACTTTTTACATAAGTTTTCCAAAATTTCAGACTCTTTGAAGTTGTATTTATGGTGCACTTTAAAATATGGGAACCTTTAGAATGTATTGATATTTCTTTAATAGTGTTTAATAATATATTCACACATATGAGATTGTTTTGGCTACTTGCAAAAGAAAGAAGAAAAAAAAAACATTTGATTGTTTGATGCTAATTTTGTCAAATACGTATTCCTGAAGACTTAACTCATGTAGTCCAATCGTAACAGTTCATAGCTTTTCATATTTTTTTACAGAAGTTATTTCCTCATTCCAGTTGTAAATAAATGTGATACTTTAAAAAATTTAATCTGTGTTGCTTAAACCATGTTACCTTTATGCTTTTTTTACTGCAACAGGTAAAAATTTATTCCCATCAAATCACCCCTTTGTAATATAGTTTAATATCATGATTTTTTTTTCATAAGTTGTAAATTTGGGCAAAATGTTAAAAAAGTCTAATAGATTTTTTCTCCGTTATAGGCATGTATCAAATTTTTATATCTTTTTAGGATTAATATTGTGAAGAAAATAATTGAGAGTTAATCTTGAAAACTGTGCTAACTGTGAGAAGTTATTGCAGTAAGCAATTATTTGAGGCCTGTGTACATTTAATACTATACATGGCTACTTGAACAGTACTGAAAATTGTTTTCGCCATTATCTTTTCACTTTTTTTTTTTCTGCTTTTTTAAAAACTCATGCTTGCTGTTCAGAATTTGTTTTAATTTAATAAATTTGAACTATTTCAGGTTATGAATATGATCAATATTCGAGAGACCCTTATTATTCTTCGTATTATGATGCATATCGATATGCTTATAGTAATTTCAACTATGGATTTTATGATGAACTTTATAGAAATGATCCGAGGTATGTATAAAAATATTTAATGAAGAACATTAGTGTTGTTTTTTTTCCTAATATAATTTATATTTATTCTTAAATTGTAAGTTTTTTATATTTTATCAATTGTTTTAATCACTGGTTTTATTTGGGTTTTTTTTAGATATAAGGAATATCAGGAACAATGTCGTCAATATTATGCTAAGCATGGATATGATGTTGATTACGATAGATCTAGTGTCCATTCTGGAAGAAGTTCTGCTAATGAATTAACTAAAGGAGGTCCACCAGGGTATACTTTTAATCTTTTTTTTTTCCTTCAGAATTAACTGTACTATAATTTTTGAAATGTTCTGTTAAAACATTTTATTTAAATACCAAACACCAAAAGAAATTTTTTTTTAATATTTTATTGTATAAAGTTTTTATATATTTTATACTTATGGAATAAAATACAAATATTCTCAAATTTTTGTAATATATTTTTTAATTTTAATTTTTAGCAGTTATCACGAACCAGATGATTCTAATGAATCTGAATTTTCTTCATATAACCTGGATCAAAAGTATGGCTATGGAGGTGGTCAAAATGAAATTTCTAATATTGATGCAGGTAAATAAAAATATTAAAACATCAAATTAAAATCTACTTGTTAATATATGGAATGTTCTGATTAGATTATCAAATTATGGTTGATGTTATAATTGTTTATTAATCATAATTAACTTCCTAAATTTGAAAAAATAATTTTAGATCAGACATCCACTCCTTCATCTCGTCTTACACCAGTGAAATTTTCCTATGCACATCCAATTGCCCGATTTTCTCCTGGAGGTTTACTTATTACCGGAATTCCTTGTCAAACTAGCTCTGTACCAGCAATGCCTATTCGCATCCAAAATTTACAGGTTTGAACAAATTAATTTTCTTTTACTAGATTATTGAATTAAGAAAATGGCTTTTGGTCTACTCAAATTTCCTTTCTCAATTTTTTCATTGTACTCATAATTTCTTGCTTATTTTAAAAAGTTAAAATTTAATTCTATAGACATTAAGAGAAGATGAAGAATCGTTTCAGGAGCTGAAAAGTCATCAAGGTCCTCTTATAAGGTAATAGATTTTGCTGGTATGTTTGCAGCATGTTGGTATAGGTTTATTTTTATATCTTAAATGTATTCTGTTTTTATTTATATTTTATAGGGGATTAACTCACAAAAATGATGTAATCGAGTTCTGCACTCAGAAAATTAAATCCATCAAGTCACTGGAAGACATAGTGGATCGGGATTCGTATATGCTGTTGTGGGAACTAATGGTGCTTTTGTTAAGGCAAAATGGGGTAAGTTTCTCTACATTAAAGTTTTAGTTACTAGAATACAAATATTTAGTTCTTAAACTGTCTCTTATATAAAAATGTATGTGTATTACTAAACATGTGTATTAATTTTTCTAGTCTGTTGCTGGCAGTGATATAGCTGAATTGTTGTTACGTGATCATGAAGTTCTTCGTCCACCAACATTACCTTTAAAGCCAGCTGTAGATACTCCTCAAGGTGAACACTCTCCTGCCGATGTTAACGATTCTTCCAGCCAATCACATGCTGGAGATACCTCATCACCTGATGAGGGCATTGTGGTCCTGAATGATAAAACCCTTTTGAATACCTCTCGTACTGTGGATGTTGATAAACTTACTCGTAAATTTAGAGAGTTTCTGCTGTTTGGACATAAAAAGGTATGATCAACTAATAAAAATTTTAAAAAATATTTTCATGTGAGAAAAAATTTGTCTTCATATTTTGTTTAAAAAAATTAAAAATCTAACTTTGAAATTATAGAATGGCAACTGTGTAAATTTTTTAAGTATCTTTAAATACTGGTAGAGAAAATACTATGTAAACTATGTTTTTGGTTAATGCCTTTTAAGTGTGGCATTATGCGTTTATAATTGTCTGAAATAATAGCACTGGATACATATAGCTCAAAATTCTCAGGATTTTTTTATGTACATTATTAATAGAAATTGTTATATTTATATTTAAAAAAAAATCAAACATTATCTATAGTGTATGCTAATATAATTGGCTTTTGGGGGTAATTTCTTAATTTAAAAGTAATTTATATAAATGTACATTTTTTATTAATTTGTAATTATCACATACTTATTATTAGCATGATATTGTAATCATTTAAAATAAATATTTCTTTATAATTATAAATCATCCTGAAGTCTTTTGTTAAATAGAATTATGTCTGAAGAGTTTTTTATTTTATGTATATATATTATGCACAAAAACAAAATTTATGGACTAAAGAATTTAGTATTAAACTTTTTATTTTGTCTATATTTATGATTTTATTACCTCTACACTATTAAAGAAAGATAATTCTTATGCTGTAATTTTTTTTACTTTCATCCTTGTAACTATCATTTTTTTATATATATACATAGGATGCCTTAGAATGGGCCATGAAACATGGTTTGTGGGGCCATGCCTTGTTTTTAGCTTCCAAAATGGATGTCAGAACTTATGCAAATGTTATGACTAGATTTGCAAATTCTTTAGCCTTAAATGATCCATTGCAAACTCTGTACCAATTAATGTCTGGAAGGCAACCCTTAGCAGTTACTGTAAGTACACTTTTAGATTTTTCTCCTAACGTAATTTATTTATGTAAAAGTAGATTTTTTATTATGTATCATCCAGTTCTTGAAATGTTTTTTTGTATTTAAAATGTCTTAATACATATTGTAATATTTTAGAACGTTGCTGATAAGAGGTGGGGTGATTGGAGACCACATTTGGCCATGATATTGTCCAATCCTTCTGCTCAACCTGATGTAGATTCTCGAAGTATAACTACTTTGGGTGACACCTTAGGTAAGAGTTATGTGTTTGCCGCTCAAATTATGCTAAGATTTAATTTGCTATTTTGATTATTATTTACTTATTGAATTATTCTTCTTTAATTAGCAAGTAAAGGCTGTCTTTGTGCTGCCCATTTTTGCTACATAATGGCTCAAGTTGATTTTGGTACATATGAACAAAAAAATAGTAAATTGGTACTTCTCACTGCAGATCATTCGTAAGTTTAAGTTTTATCTAGATTTTCATTTTAAATTTTAACGAAGGAAATTAAATAGGAAATCGTTGCCCCAAACCAATATCTGTGAATAAAAAGTGTAACTTTGAGATTTGAGACTTGAAGATATTTTTATTTGATAGTATTCTGGCTGATACACACAGTATATTTTTTTAGTGACCAAAGTTCAAATAACACTTAGTCACATAAGTCTTTTTATATGAAAATTTGGTTTGTAAATTAGTCATAATAGTCAAGATGTTCAAAAAGTGCACATAGCAGATATTGGTTTGACAATGAGGAAATGTCAAAGCAAAATATTTTCAATTTGGAATTCTTGTACTTAGAATTGTTTGCAAGATAATATGTGCTTTTTGTTCAAAAAAAACTTTTTTAGTACCATTAACCTATATCTGCTTAACATTAATTATTTTAAGGGGATATTACCTTTATGTGAACACCAATTATATACTTTTAAAGCATTCCAGAAAGTTTTAATATTCATATAGCTCTTAAGAAAGGCCTATTTCTGTTTTATGCACTGGAAAAAATATTTTTGAATTTATTTTACTAAAGAATTATCTATTATACAAAATTGTTTCATCACATAACTTAACTATTAGAACATATATTTTACAGTTGGTAGCTATTTTTGTCTTAATTGTATAATCATAATGGGCATTCAAAGTATATATATCACAAAGAGTGTTTCTAACAAGAGTGCTTGTGACTGATTAATAATGCATGCATTGATCATATTTTAGTTTATTACAATGAGTCAACTCTTCTATATTCCAAGCCTTGACTAGAGCGTGCATAACATGTGTCGGTAGGGCAATAGGGTGAAATTTGTGCATTGATGCAGATAGAAGGAGCCAAGTTGTAGTCAAAGTAATTATGCAGGTGGTGGGTTGAGGGGTATTAGGCTGCATGTTCACCCAACTAACAAATAAGGGGCTGGAGATTCATAACATACAGTTATCACTATCATCCAGACAATTAATTCCAACAGATTATTCTTTGACTAGACTGTTTAAGAGCATTTTACATTTTCTATTTTGTTGAGTCTGCATAGGTAGTCCTTTTGTTCCCTTTACTTTGTTTAAAATTTTAAATTTCTACACATTTGAACAGTGCAAGTTTGTTCCTTCAGTTCCTATAACTCGGCTTTGACATTTGTGTAACATTTGTAATTTTCAATACTAGTAATATTAAAGAAGCAAATATTATATTCCTACCATAATTCAGTTTTATTTTCAATAAAATGTTGAATTATTCACACATTTAAACTTGTTTTTATTCTATATGTTTATCAGGTTGCCTTTTGAAGAATTTGCATCAAATGAAGCAATACAACTTACTGAAATATATGAATATGCTCAGAGCTTAGCAAATGCCAGTTATATGCTTGTACATTTGCAGGTGTGTGAAATTCACCAGATTTTACTCATTATTTTTGTATTTAAATTATGATTTACTTATATTCATTTTTTTTTTCATATACAGTTATATAAATTTTTGTATGCCTTACGACTGGTGGAACATGGATTTTTAGAAGAGGTAAGGTTCTATTTTGCTTACAACATGTAGATTATATTATTAATTGTGAGATAAATGTTTTCATTGTTGGACTCTCATTGCAGGCACTTCATTATTGTGAAGTTATTTCCCAAAAAGTTCAAGAACATCCACATTTATTCCAGTTAGATTTTCTTTCTGAAGTTCATAAAGTAAGTCTCATGTCATGAATTTTTGTTTTCTGTTTCTAAATGTGTTCCTATGTTGCTCAAACTTTGTTTATAGTTTTTAGAAAGTACTAAATTTTAAACATCTCTTATTTATGTGAAAATATTTTATTCAACTATTAAAATGATTGAATTGGAATTGTATAATAAAGTTAATTAATGATTGAATTTGATTCTATTTAAATTGAAATGTTAATGAATTTTTATAATTTTTAATTAATGAGTGACATAAAAAAATTTCTTGTATAATTGCGTCAATTCTTGTTTATATATATATTAACCTTAAAAAATATTTTCTTTTCTTTTCAGCAATAGAAATTCTCATAATTTATATTAATATCTACTCTCTATAAATATTTTTGATAGTTTAAATAATTTATTAATTTGTGTTTTCTACCTAGAGATTTATTTATTAAAATACTACAATACATCATAAAAATAGAAATATATAAAATTATAATATTCTATATAGATTTTTTTTAAAACAGAGTAGGTGTCTGAAATTTAAAATGAAATATGATAAATATTTTAGTACAATAAAATTTTTATGTTAAATGTTATTTTTTAATCTTTCTTCAGTTAGCAACACAGTTGAAATACCATGATCCACATTTCTTAAGAGGCCAAGGCGAGTTTGAAGATCAAGAGGATCCAGATTGGCTGAAAAATCTGACTTCCTTAGTACAAAATTTTAATGTATGAAAATATTGTTATATTAAAAAAAAATTTTATATATATTATACAACAAAAAAAATTATTCCTTATACACAATAAATTATTCCTTAAATGTCATATTCGTGTAGTATTTAGTATTAAAAAAGGGGTACATAAAATGTATATTATGAATCTCCTTATAATACGTAGGAATGGCGATTCTTTCCAAAAAAGATTGGTTTTTAAATTGATTCGAATCGTAACCTGATGAATTGATTCACAAAAAAATAGAGGTCTAAAAAATCTATTTTTTTTTCAAGTCTGCATTTACAATGTAAATATAAATCCATTTTATGAAAAATGAGAAAGATACCATAATGAATGATCTCTTATCAGTAAAATCGGGGAATTTTTTTGTTCAGAGATTTTGTGACAATTACAATTGTTATTACCATATCAAAGTATCAGGTATAAAAGAAGACATTTGTTTTCTAAATGTATTTGTTACATTAAATGTTTAGAAAACATATAGCTTATAGTTCCCAATGCTTAATATAAGCTTTTTAAAAACAACAGTCTGTCAAGTCTACTGGGATTCAAGCGGTTCCTCTCATCACTTGTGATGTTGCTGGCAATCAAAAAAATGGGCTCACAAAGAACAGATAATCCCAAGATACTCATATATATCATGGCTATTGAGTGAACATGATGATAAATAGTTTTTCTGTTCTTGCCAGTAAATTAACCCTTTAACCGCCAACACCGTAATATAACAGGTTTTAAAAGATAGTATGTTCAACTAATTGTGAATAATTTTATGATTTTTACCAAAACAAAAAGAATTAAATGTTGATTTTCTAGGATGAAATATCGATTCAGTGCTACATATGGATTTAAAAAATCGATTTTTTGCGCCTCAGAAATCGATTCTTCGAATTATCAATCTCATATTGCCATCCCTAATAATACATGTGTCTGCTTTTTTTTTAAGAAATTAAGATGTAATTTAAAGCATTTTTTTTTCTGTGTGCGTGTGTTCTAAAAGTAATTTAAAATAATAAAAATAACATTTTGGTGTTTTTATTATTTTAATTGCATTAAATACCAAAAATAGCATTAAATTATTGATAAGTTTTTATGGTAAACAAATTATTCTTTTTATGCTTGCAATATGTAAAGAGTTCCCAATGTTATAAAACTATTATTTAAAACTAAGTTTAGGAGGAACCCATTGCATATTAATCTTTTAATTGATAAGTAGAAGTTTAAAATTATCTTAAGTTGGAGATGATAAATTTCATTCTTAAAGTTCAAAATGAATCTTCTATCTGTGTCTTTAAATGAGTTCAATATCTACAAATTAATGTTTGGCATAAATCATTTTGATTTTATTACCAATATTGCTTGAATTTTAATACATTTTATATCAATGTTACATTTTTTAAATCTAGTTTCAAATTAAATTTTAGTATCTATCAGGTTAAACCTCTGTGACTCTATGAAAGTTAATTACAGTTTAGAAGAGACTATTTTAATTTAATAAAATTTAAGCTTATCTCTTAGAAAATGCAAAGCATTGCTAATATACTATAAAATAACTTATTTTGGCTCATATAAGGAGTGCGATTTACCAGTTAGTTACGATAGTTATTGGTCAAAGTGATGGGCTAGTTTTGTCATGATCAAATACTAAATATTACAATAAAATTTCTGAAATCTTTTTTACTATAAATCCAGTATTAGGTGTAATTGTGGTATGTTTCTCTGAAGTACAAAATTTATATATATGAAAATTTGTAGTTTAAATTAAATCATACATCAAGAAATTTATTCTTACCATTTTCAAAAATATTTTTATTTTAACACTTAAACATTCCATAAATGGTCAAAAGGCTGGTTTATGCTATAGTAGAAATAGGTATATATTAAGTATTGGTATGTTTAGTGCTAAAGTTTGGTGTACTTTTAATGAAATTGAGTGACAATTCTAATCTTTAATGTTATAATGTAGATTTGCAATTTATGTATTTTATTTTATTAGAATGCTAATATAGTCAATAATTGTTGCATGTTACATCAAAGTATCTCAAATTAAATTAAGTGTAGTAAAAATAATCTGTAATTTTTTTTTCTTCTTTTTTTTTGTTGACTTTTATCAATTTTAAAACTATTAAGAACAACATATTTTTAGCTTATGATTTTTATTGTAAACCTTGTTTTTATATTTGTATAGAATTTCACATTTGGAGATCAACCTCAAACGCAAGTTGAGCAACCAATACCAGAAGTCAAAGACTCATCTCAAAACACAAATAATTTACAATATGCCACCACTCCAATAACTGAAAGTGAGTTTATAGATATTTAAAATGCTACTTTCGAATATTCCTTGTATGTGAGGTGATATATATTTAATTGCATTTTTTCATGCAGATGTGCTCCTTCAAAATGTGCCTAATAACAATATCCAGAATGAAACAAATAGCTCTTATAATCATGTTAATTATTATCAAAACAATGGATGGAATCAACAAAATTTGCCGAATTCAACATTTTCATCAAATAATAGTATGTACATATATGGTTATTATATATGCTCTAAATTATATAACAGACTGATACAAAATAATTGTTTAAACTATTGATATTTATGGACTTAGTATAACAAAGCTATTTGTTAGTCTTATCTGATTTCTAATGGGATTTTTGCAATAATTTTTTAAACAAATGGAATTTTCTTTATCCATTTTGAATTTTATTATGAATGTTATTAATGTCGATTACAAATATTAAGTGTCAATTAGGTAAATCTGTGATTTGCAATAAAATATATTTCAATTATTAAGGTTAAAATGTTAATTTACCATGAAAGTAAATAGTCATTATGAAAATATGGCTTAAATTATTCATATATGGAGATTTGTAAACTGCATAATATTTATTAAAATTATTTTTGCTTTGTTTTCAAATGTTTTAAATATGACATCTATTATATATTGCTGAGAAAAATTTATGTAATTTGTGAAATTTTTTTATATGTGTCAAATGGATTTTCTAGTTTGATTTTGAATATTTTCTTCTGTATTTTAGGTCCTCATGAAAGTGGTGGATATTATCAAGGTGATACAATCTCTTCTAGCCAAAGTAATTTTTACCGACAAAATAGCATTCCGAGTCATGAAGAAAATGAAACTACTGATGTACCATCATCTCCTGTGACTCAAACTCCTCCATTTGACTATTTTTCAGGAGGAACACAACAGGTAATCATTTGATTCTAATAAATATCTTAATTATATGTTTGTATGTTTTTTAAATTGTTATTACCAATAAGTTAATTTAATCAATGTTCATAACTACAAATTTGTAAAAATGAAAGCTGTTAAAAACACAATAGTAATAAATTGTACATTTTAATCTAACACTAAATATACTTTTATTTGTTGTTTTTTAATTACCAAACAAAATCATATGAAGTTATAAAAATTATTTTTATAATTAATGTTGAATTTTCAACATTTCTTAAAAGTTGAAGCTTTGAGACTTTTGAAGGAACTTTGAAACTAAAAATAAAATAGTAATATGAAAGCATATTTGCTATTTTATCTTTATTTTACCCTTGCTGTTGAATCATAAATAAAATATCCTCCCTTTTAAATTTAAACTTTGCTATTTAATTTTATTTTGTTTTAATACCTTTTAATGTTATGTAGTGTGGGTATTTTTTCTTACTGTTAAAGTTTGGTTTTAAATTTGGTAGAGTTGATCTATGAAATTTGGAAATCTGTTAAGATATAGCGAGTAAAAATTAATCTGAATTTTAAACATAAGGTCTATATCATCTATGCAAACTATGCATTAGAGATTGATAATATTTCTTCAAAACCTTTACCTTTATATATGTGTATCTCCTTATTCTTCACCCTAATTAACTTTATATATTCAGTGTGAGATTCTTCATAAAAAACATTATGATCTTTTAAACAGTAAAGATCATAATGTTTTTCTGCTGATGCCAGATGGAAATTTCTTCCTTTGTTAATTTATCCTTTTATCCATTAATTTCAATTTAAAAAAATAATTCACTGAAAAGTTATTAATTTAAGTGTTAATTTGTGAATTCTTAATTTCTGCCACTTTTTCTTAAATGATATTTGGTAAATTAAATAGTAACTTTTAATCCCTTCAGATGATTTTAGATTTCTAGAACTGATTGTGTGTGTGTTTGGTATTTCTTTCAAAAGTTTATCACTACAAATTAATTTGAAGTTGCTCATGTTAGTCTTTTTAATTGAAATTTTATTTTAAATATTTACTGATAATCACTTTTCCTAATTTTTATGCTTTAATGATAAAACTATTTTAAAGTGATTTTGTGAATTGATATTAAGCATTAATATTTGTTTTCTATATTATATGTTACAACTTATTGGAAAAACTTCCCAAACCGTGTTTCCCTATGGTAAGAAGTGTAAATTAGTAAAAAGGTGTACTTTCTATTTAAGTTATTAAAAGTTCATGAAAATTCAAATTTTGTATTTGAAACACATGTTGGTTTGTTTTTTAAAGCTTCTGATAATTTATAATTTTTTAAAAAAGTTATTAATATTTCAACTAATTAAAATATATGTTTAGAGAAAGAGTACTGAAGCAGTTAATTTATTTAAAAAAAAATTCTTTTAAATGTATATATCATTTTAATTTTTATTTTAAATTTAAGCAACAATGTTTCTGTGCTCTAGAAAAAATGAATTTTCATGCGACATTTTTGTAACTGAGAATGTACCAGTTAGAAATGATGTATTATTTGATTGCTGTGCCATATTTATTGCTGCATGGTTTTGTAGCAGCTATAATTTTTGTTTTGTGCTTTTTTTAGTTCATAGTTGTATTTCTAAAAATGGTTTTTTTTTCTTTTCATCAATGTATTTTTATTATATTGATCATTGGATTGTAGTCCTTGCATTGCCAAATAGTGTTGCATGAGTAATATTGTTTTATTAGCAAGGGAAGAGTTGGAAATTTTTAAATTACAAGTGAAAATAATTTATCTTTTCTAAAGAATTTTGTTAAATTTTTATTTCAACTTCCATTTTAAACCCTGAATGATTGATTGCAAAATAATGTTGCTAAAATTTTCTTTTATTCCAATTCTTTTATATTTTGTTTATTAATAAGAAAATTATTCAGTTATGTCCCTTTAATTTTTTTTAAAACAACAAAAGTTGTATTGTGATATTTTGAGTTACATTTTGTATGAATTTTGATTTGGTGAAGTTGTTCAATATAGATTATAGTGTGACATCACTAGTTTTTATCCTCCTTTTTGTATATTTCTGCCATTTGTATCCTTGGTTAGAAATTTACAGTTTTCTTTAATTCACCAAGTAGCTGAATTGAAATGAAAGTGTCACTATCAGGTGTACATGAAAATAAGATAATTTTTCTGGGATCAATACAAAAAAAGACCCAATTTTTTATTGTTTTCTTAAATGAAATATTCTTTTTATTAAATCAAATTAGTGCATAAAGCTTAAAACTCTTTTAAAATTTTAAACATCAAGTGTTTAATATGTTGGCCATAATTAATAATAAAAAAACCAATTGAACATTGTGCATAATTAACTGACTGATGAACTATTTTAAATCAATCATGAAAATCTGATTGTGTTTTTAAAATTAATGTGCTTAAAATTATTAGAGAAAAAAGTAAGTTGAAAAGAACTAGACTTGAAAGTCATGTGTTTTTGCAAATCAAGTTTTTCATTCATACAATGAAGGATTTTTTTTTTAATGGGACTTTTTTAAATGGTTGAATTTAAATATTAGAATTGTAAGGAGTTAAAAAAGAATATAAAAACATCATTTGTCAAAAATTAAGATGGATTAATTTTGAATAAAATAATTGCCAACATTTTTATCAAATGAAGATACATTGGAATTTTTTCTTGAAATAAGATTGTTCTTTGCCGTAAACATAAATCTTACTGTTTATTTTGTTTTTATTGAAAAGAACTTTTCTTATAAAAAATTATTTTCAACATTATTGAATGTTATTTTTTTCTCTCCATCTTTTGCTGTTTTGAGTATTTAAGACTTAGCAATATTTTGTAATTATATGTGAAATTGTTTCTTAATAAAAATTATATGCTGCTGTTTGTTATTTTAATACGAGTGATTATAAATTTAAGGCTCAATATGGATTACCATAAACTAATTGTTTGGAAATAATGAACTGGACATTGTGTTAGCCAACCAATCAAGTCAACTACTATGAAACCTGTGGTACACATTGCAACTTTATTTTTCGTAAAATTTCTCTTCATGAAGAAATGCATTTTTCAAGTAACTGAATGAACTTCAAACCAATTTTTGAATCAGAAGAAAAGTTTCAAAGTGAAAGAAAATATTTGCTGCTGTGTTCGTCAGAGTAATGTATGTGATGTTCCAATAAGCAAGATGCTGTTTATTCCTTGGAATCAGTGTTTTATCATGTGAAATATATTTCAGAATGATTGCGGTGAATTCTCAATAGTTTTTAAGCTTTGAAAAAAAATGCTGTTTCTATGCATGTGTTTGGCTATTGCATCCTGCATGCTAATTAATATATAAACTATTTTATTGTAACTATCCGTTGAATAAATAATACCCATTTTCTGATTGTTGTGCAAGTTGATTAAGCCTTATTACCATATTTTTCAATTATTGAATTGCATGTTTAAATTGAATGATGAATTTGCTGGTTTTTTAATAAATTTGATAATATATGAAAATTGGGCAATATTTTTTGTGTTTTATTAAATATGATATTTAAATGCTGTTAACAATGAGAAATATAATATTTGTGGACATAACTAATTAGTAACTGATATTTTAAAGGAAATAATTAAGATTCATTAAATACATTTCAAAAAAGAAGTGCTTGAAATGAATGATGTATTCTGAAAACCCCAAAAAATTAAATATACATGTACATTATATTCCTATTCCTTTATCTTCCCTTTCGCTTATGCATTCATTTGCAAAAATTCTTAGAAACAGATAGTTTTGTCAATGTACAAATTATTTTGCTTCTTGCTTGTCTTATTCCATTTTTTTGCTGCCTTTTGCTTTTTTTAAAAATATATTGTATGCTGGACTGCATGCTTATAATGCTTTTCTTTAACCTAATTTTCTGTAGTATATTTTATTAATCACATTTTAGTAATTTACCTAGAAGATTAGAATGTATATAAAAGTGCTGGAATCTTTTGTTTTGATTGTTGAAAATGTGAGTTTATTTTAATAATAAAGAATCTTTTTTTTTTTATATTTTTTTTTTTTTACCTAATTAATTAAAGTTTTAATAATATTAAATTTAAAATTGCTGTTTAAAGCAAAATTGATGCATTAAAAAATTAAAAACTTTAAGTTTTGATTCTCCAGGTGTTTTTTTTTCCCCTAAGAACACTGAATTTTTAATTTTTTTTTAGAATACAATGCTTGAACATAGGTATTAAATTACGTTCTTGTCATCATACTAAAGATTTTAGTTTCTTAGATAGTAAGGGTAGTTGGCATTGCATTAATTAATGTGAAATATATTTATTTTCAATTGGATTAATTTCTGAATAATATATTTTGTTGAAAATTGGAAATGTTATCTGAATCCATCAAAGATATCCCAAAGACTCTTGATTTTGAATTCTTTACCGAATTTTTATATTTTAATAGTCTAATATTCACATTTGAGCAACAACGTGCATCATTAATATTTTCCATTTAAACTTTTGAAACTTCTAATGTGTAAATAGTGCTTATTTTTCACATTAAATTTTACTTAACTATTCATTCATTGTAGAATTGTTAAGTATTCAGCGATAAAAATAAATTAAGTGCTTTGAATTTGTAATTAAAATTGTAAATATTTGAGTTTTATTTTTGAATTAAAAATTCTTGCTACTTAAAATAATTTTCTACTTCATTTTAATAACTGAACTCAGTGGTACAACAGCCCATGAGGGCCAAGGTCTACTGTGCCCATATCAGTATATGTGACCTTGGGCACTGAGGTGCATGAGCAGATGTTCCTTTGAAGTGGTCAGTCTGATGCTAAACCGTGCAGTGTTAAGTTCCCAAACAAGCTTGGTACTCATTTATCGACCAACTGAAGGGATGAAAGGTTGAGTCGACCTTGTCCAGCCTGGGATTTGAACCTCAGACCTGTGCTGAGTGGTGCGTGATGCTCTACCACTCAGCCACTGGGCTTCACTTCATTTTAATAAGTTAAGAATTTTTTTTTTTTCTGTACGAATGACTGGGGATTATCTATTTGATTGACCCTCTCTACTTCATGTTCACTCTCAAGACAACTATGGAGTTCTCTCGCCTACAAGTGCAACTTCTGTTTTGTATTGGACTGCAAGACACCTTGTGTCAAAAAGGACAGGGGTAACTTCAAAAAAAAAAATTTATTTCAACCTTAATGAGAGTTTTTAATATTGATTGCACTGAAACTTTTTTTCTGTAATATATAATTGGCAAAAAAATCCCTCTTATAAACTAATGCATTCCAGTATCTCTTGAATTTCTATAATTTAAAAACTCTTCAATTTAGTTCAATTATGCTAGATTATTTAAAAGCTTCATTTAGTGTTTGCTATTTAAAGCAAGTTAATTCACTTCATTTTATTTTATTTTTTTAAAGTTTCCAGCATATTATATATACATTAACATTGTACTAGAGATCTAAAAGCCTTGACTCCTTGTTTTGAATGCAGGAATGAAGAGTACAAGAAAATAGACATGGTGTGTATCTTTGAAAGACAAATTTTCTGATCTTTTCCTATTTGATTGGTTTAAATGGACAGCTGATTTTGCCTGCTCTTTGCATTCAAAAATGTTGCCTTTAATATTACAACCCTGTACTACAGAGTTAAAATATTTAAAGATTAAAAAGTATTACTTTGAATTTTTTTTTCCCTTTTATGTTTTCCAACATAGCTTTTTTAAAAAATTAATCTTGTTTATGATATTGAATAGGCTAACTATAATTTATTATTGGCATATTGTTTGTTTTAATATACAAAATGACATTCATAAAGCATGAATTAGATGATATATTAGAGTAAATTATTAATTATTTTGATCTTGATACTTGATGTCTACTATATCTATTTCTAAAATCAGATTGAGCTTTTTACATCAGTTTTATCTTTGCAAAATGTATAATTCAACAAACTTTCTTTTCTGCCACATTTTTAATGAAGAACTTAATTGTTAAGATCTTATAGTAGTGACATCTATTTTTCAACTTGTCTTTCAAATGATGTACATCTTATTTATTTTTGTGTACTTTTTCCCCTTATCTCAAATCTGACGAGGTCTTTTAGATCACTGTATTTATTCTCTTTCCTATTCTCTTGTTTTTAAATAGATTAATTACCACCTTTTAAGGCTTTATTAACCATTGCTCTGAATTTGATGCCATGCAGACAATTTTTCTGTTTCTCTCATTGCATATATGTCCTTTGTGTTCTTGTGCTGCTCAGGAATGGAGCTCTGTCCACTCCCTCCCTTCTGTTTGTCTGTCTGATGCCTGCTCGAAATCTGATCTTGAAGCACTGGTTCGCAAGGAAGAGACAGAAAGTGATGTCCCCTTGTGCTCATCCTCTCACAGTACACCATTACATAATTATTTACTGTCCAATGATAATGTGGATGATCGACGCATGCTC
The DNA here is from genome assembly GCA_019973955.1 of Trichonephila inaurata madagascariensis. Lineage (NCBI taxonomy): Eukaryota > Metazoa > Arthropoda > Arachnida > Araneae > Nephilidae > Trichonephila > Trichonephila inaurata. The sequence continues at coordinate 130,598 of BMAV01001303.1, read as the reverse complement.
ATGACTCGATCTGGTTTAGTTGATGTTCGCACTTTAAATTCTTGCTTGAAGTCATCACGTTCACAAAACAGCAAACATAAGAAATGCATTAAATTTGATGCTAGTGTGTCACAAGGTAAACTGCAGAAAACAGGAATAAGGCGTCGTAGGTTCAGTAAAAAAAAGACTGATGGCTTAGATCCAAGTGACAGTAGTTTAGAAGGAAGTCCCAGCAAGGAAAAAAATAAGGCTCATCACAAGCTTTCTCTACTTGCTACCTTTGGTATTTTGAAGCCTGATCAAAATACACCAAAGCTCTCTAAAAGAAAACGTAAAGCAAAGAAGAAAAATGAAACTATTGAGAAGCTTATGCAGAGCAAGAAAACATTTGCTATTGACGAACCTTGTGATATAGATGAAAAGCAGTGGATGAATCAAGAAAAATCAATGGATGAATCTGTGCAAGAAACAAAGAAAATTATAAGCATATTAAAGAAATTATCTGATGAAGAAAAGAAAAATTCTCAACTTAGTCAATTGATGGCAAATGAGTTTAATAAGAAACCACCTTTAATATTTGGAGGCACTTATCCTATTGATGAGCCTTTTGAATCAGTTAATGTAAAAACAAATAAAAAGAAATCTAAAGTTTTATGTGAAGATATTTTCTCTGATAAATTAACTTGTAGCACTAAGACTAATGTGATAAATAAGAGATCTAAGTATTTTATCCCAACTTCTAATGCAGGTTGTCATAAAGAACTTAAAAAAATTAAATATGAACAATCTGAAAGAGATACAATTACAAAAATGTCACCTTTAACAATGTTTAAGAGAATGCATTGTTCACATAAAAACAGTAGGGAAGATAGTAGTTATACATCATGGTCTACCACTCCATCTTCTGGTAGAGAAAGTAATAATATATCAAGAGAATCAAATGTGAGTATTTTCAACAACATATAACTTCTATTCGGTATGTTTTCATTCTGGGTTGTGACACTAAATTTATTTGCTTTTTATTCCCATGTAAATGATTTTTTAAATGCTTCAGCTATTTATATTTTTTTTCTACGGAATACTTTGTAAAATTAGTACAGTTAGGCCTGTTTTTATGCAGTTTTTAAATGATTTATGGTATTTAACATTATCAGAAAAATGTTATTACATTTATTTTATCTTGCTTAAAAACAGGTTTGACTACAATTTTTTTTAAAAAAATTTACAGTTTATGTATAGTTTTACTAAGCAAAGTTTTTTAATGTATTTTTTATTTTATTTGTTTTATTAGTTTTTATCACGTGAAATTATATCAGAGCCTTTTGTTTGGTTCGATATATATATTGTCTGTATAGATTTTCAATTATTTATTCATTTGGAGATTAGAAAATCAATATTTGAACTGTATTGTGTATAATTCAAGTTCAGTACATGTTTTAAAATTATATATTCAAGGATGATCATATGAAAAACTTATAAAAGTTTTTACTGTAGGATCTTGCAATACCTTTCACTTTTTAGACAATTCCATTATTTAATTGTTCTTTTCTAAATCAATAGAATATAAAATTCTTTTGCAGAATTTGTAATTCTTTAACCATTAAATATTAAAGAATTGAAAAGAAGTATGTACTTTTAAAATTAAACTTATATTAATTTTTTAAATTACTGATGAAAATTTAAAATATATTTTAAGAATTAATTTAAATTTCAAAGAATATTTTTTTGAATTAAACTAGGAAGAATGTTCAATAAAAACAGGCATTTTTTTTGTAGTAATTTTAAATTCAGAAAATTATATTTAACTGCTTAATGACTTGTTTGGAAAAGTGGGTTTCCCTTTTTTCCTACTTGAATTTTGTGACTGAGTAAATGTTTTTTGTTCCTTTTTTGTTTTCAAATTCCATTTGTAAACTCGAAAGTATTACATTCCCAATAGCCCCTCATGTTGCAACTAAGTGCAGTGTTAATAGATAATCAGTTAACTTATTGTAAAGGGCATTTACACAAGCAATTTATTTGGGAATTTTTTTTATTTATTTAAAGGACGTTATTTCGTTGAAAAATTGTTGTTTTATTTGCAAACTGATTGTGTGTGTCACATTTTATGAATGTCTCTTTTCATGTTTTCTTTAATTTAAATTACAATTTTGTATTAATAGATTATGTTACTGAAATATATATATTTCAAATATATAATATGTTATGGATAATGTAATTTCAATTATGTAAATTTTTTTATATATATAAATTCAGAATTTGTTATTTTTATCATGTTTCTCTTTAAATTAGGTGAATGAAAATAAACCTTTATATGATACTACAAACAGTTTCAATAATACATCACACCGGGAAAGACGGGACAGTGCAATGAGTTCAGGAAGTAGATACAGTTCTGGTAGTATATCAATTGCTAATAAAAACACCAGTAAAGAATCACAGAAAGCAGAGACCAAAAAAGAGAAACATAGTGCACAGGTCAGTTCTATGTATTTTTGTTGTACTGTGGATGATATGTATTGTATTTTAAAATGTTTCTTTCAATGAGAAGTAGTCCACTTAACATAACTGTATAAAAAAAAGGAATTAATTGAAAAAATTTGAAGTAATACATTTGATTATATTTTTCTTAATTTAAACATTTAATGAACTGAGTGTCATATAAAAAAATGTAGTTGCATTTTTATTGATTAACTATATTAAAGTGATTTGTGAAGTCATTACTTAAACTAAGGCCTACTGTGCCCATCTCAGATGACCTTGGGCACTGAGGTGCATGAGCAAATGTTCGGGTCAAGTGGTCAGTCTGACACAAGTCATTGCTTATAACCAAAGAAATTAAAAATATGTATTTTTGCAGTCAATGTATCTAGCTATAAGCAACAATTTTTAAAAACTTATGTTTCAAAAACGAAAATCATTTAATTCTTGAGCTTGAATTTATATAATCAGTAATTTGACTGTAATAGTCCTTGGATATTTGATATTGTAAATGTCATAAATATATGGAGGTGACATTAAACTAATGCTGCTGAAACATAAACTGGATTCATACTGATTTTTTTTTGTAGTAAAATTTTATTATAGTTCACTTGAATGCCTTAACATTTACATAAATGTTTAGATGAGTGATTTCATTGAGAATGGAGGATATCATGATGCTTCGGAGACTTAACTTTGCACAACTTAAAATTGTGTTCATAAATGTTTGTGCATGCAGTTCAGTTATTTATTTCTGTTAAATAGAGCTTCTTCCTCTCATTTGAAAATGGAGAATGTATGTTTCTTATAAATTGTTTAATTGTAAATTACTGTATAGATTACTGTAGGGGATAAATATGATTAAACATTGAAGTTTAGTGGCATTCAAGTAATACACACATAAATGTTTAAACAAATACATTTATGGGGAAAATTAAAATTTGTATTAATTTCAGGCTGGAAAGACTTGGCTCGGAGGTATTTTCAGCAGGCTTTTGCCTAAAGGTCCTAATCAAATGATTCTGCCAGATGATAAAAATCCAACTGTGAGTTATTAAGTTTTTATTTAAAATTTAGTATTAATTTTCAATATTTATATAATCAATTATGCCTAATTGTTTTATCTCCCTTTTTATGTAAAAAAAAAGATTGTCTGGGATGAAACTAAACAGTGTTGGAAGAATAAAGATAGTAATGACGATGATGAAACTAATACACCATTAGCTCCACCTACAGATATGGAATTGATGGGTAAAAAAAAATTCGTTTGTTAATTTTAAGAATTGATTTTCTTTTTCATTTGAAAGGAAAAAATGTTTTATAAAAGTTCTATATAATTTAAAAGTATTTTTGTAGTGCATATGTATTCTATCAAGGAGTTTTATGTCAAATGAATAAATATTTGAATTATGAATCTGTAAATAAATTTTTGGAGGAATATATATATGACTGGTGATATCTTTCGATTTTGTGATAGTTGTTGGAAATAAAATAATTTTTAGCTAATGAAATAAGACATAATTGAGATTAAATTATGGAAAATACCTATTTCACATGTTTCTGTTATCAAGAAAATATTCACTTTAATTATTTAAAAATATTACATTCCCTTACATTTTATTGAATGCTATAAAAATTGTTAATTTTGAATAGTGTAATTTGATATTTCTTAATACTGTAATCTTTTAACTGCTGCAAGCAAATACTGTTATTTTTTCGAATATAAGTCACACTCCCTAAAAAATCTCAATACCTTTTTGTGAGAAAATAAAAAATAGTGTAAAATGGTTTATTAATATCTGATATTTACAAAATTTTATAAAAAATTAAGATGAGAACTAAGAAGTGAAAAATTAATTTATTTTACATGCATTAAAAACTTTAAATACATACATGAACCTATAATTGCTTTAACTGCCAGTATCATGTTCAATTTTCCCCATCTTACGAAGTTTTCTGCCTTTCGATTCTAAACTTAACTCTGTTTTCAGTAGCATTAACCCCTTCCCGATGGCCGGTGCAAATATGCATTTTAGAAAAACGCTTTGGTAGGCCGGGAGATGCATATGACTTTTCAGCTGGAACATTTTTTAATTACCACTAGATGGCACCCTATGTCCATTCTATTGAAGCTGAACATAGAGTAACCTGATCTTCAGTCTGTTTATATTCTGCCTGGATTTGATATTTTGTTAATCAGCTGTGGTGTGGGGGTGGGAATAATCGAAATGTAAACTAATAGCTCGTAAAATTTCCACTTGATATAAAACATTCACATTTCTAATAACTCTCTCAATGCTTTTTTATTTTCTTTTTCCTGACATTGTGGAGTGTTTTAGAGTTTTACCGTCAGTTTTTGTTGCATTTGGATATATTTCGTATGTTTTTTGTTTCAAAAACCTTGACTTCAGATTATTATTTAATTGTTTTGAAAGCATTTTCCTAACCTTAATATGAACAAAAGGGGTGAAAAAAGCCAAAGTATATAATCACAAACCATGTGTAAATAATAATAAAACATAACAAACATTTTATGTTTGCAAATCATACAATGTAGGACTTAGCGTTTCTCCATGCTTCGAGATTTTCCACACTCAGTCTTCATTTTAATTTTGCTATTTCATTTTGTAAATAATCTTTGTCATAATTTTTTTTATTAATTTGAAAGTTTATTAATATATTTCGTCAATGAAAATTTTGGAAAAAATTGAATAGCGCTTACAAAATTTATTTCCCAATGTAAGTGATATTTTTTTACATAATTTCATATAAATTAAAGGAAAAACGTTATTACATTCTAGTTTTAATGTAACAGACAACTTATGTAATAATCTAAAGGGGTACCAAAAATTATGACGTTAGGACAGAAATTTTATTATTTTTTCTTAAGTTAGGCTTAGCGATGAAAATGCCCCATCCTGAAGTGCAAGTCCTTATGCATTCACCCAGTCCCTAGCGAGCGTCTCTTAGAAAATAGCCTTGTCCTGAAGAGGTTAACATTAGAAGAAAGTGTGGCTTAGATTCCAATAAATACAATATATATGGCTCCTCAGCTATTGCATGAATTGCTCCTGGTGTATATATGAGCCTTTACAAATTATGAACCTTTGCATTGTGCTATCTGTGAAACTATTCTGAGAACTTTGAAGTGTAATATAATGGCCTTCGCACAGTCTGCAAAGAATTTACTTACTTCAGCAAGGGATTTACTATTCATGCCCCCTTTTCTTTTCCCCCCAAACACCGCATAACTACATATGCCGGTGGGAAAAACAGTGGCACTGGCGAGTGAATCATGCAGCTTTTCCTCAGCAGTTAAGAGATCAAATTAAATTTGTTTTATGTATCATTCTCTTATTTTTCAATTCCTACTATTAGTTCACACTCTCTATATATGCATATATTTATCTTGTTCAAATTTTCAATCATTAATAAAATACATTTTAAAGTGCTCAATTGAGCTGAAATTTTAAATACACAATTACTTTGGTTGACAATAGAGTAATTTAATTATAAGTTATAAAAATTAATTGATTGAAACTTATTATTCAAAGAATTACAAACACAGCCACATTGGCGACTTAGAGACCATTTTGGCTACCTGTGTCAAAACTTAAAAAGGTTTTTTTTCTCACATTTTAAAGCACTCATTTGAGCTGAAATTTTCTATTCACTATTTTGTGGGTAACAATATGATAATTTAATTATAAGTAAAATTAATTGACTGAAACTAATAATTTAAAGAATTACAGGTACAGCTACTTGGGTCAAAACTTTAAAAGATTTTTTTTCTCATATTTCAAAGCATTCAGTTGAACTGGAATTTTATATACCCGATTGTTTTGGATGACAAAGCGATACTTCAATGATAATTAATTACCACTTAATGTTGTGATTCTGTCATATGCATATACATATTTATATTAATTGTAACTATTTAACTAAAAATAGCTAAAATAAAAAAAATTTATATTACTTGTTAATGAAAAAAATTCACAAACTAAATCATAAAAATTAAGAACCATCTTTATAAACTTGCATTTTTTAAATTTCTAAATTCATGGGTTACTTTTCGTGTAATTCAATAAGTGAAATATAAAAGTGTTGTCAAATATTTGAATAGGTTCAAAGTCTTCCATGAAAACCTTCCAAACTCCAGGTAGTTCAGTGCCACCTTCTAGTTCAGCTGCACCACCTGGTAACATAGTGCCTCCACCCTCTGCAACACTGCCAGCAAACAAATTCCAGAGACAGAAAACAAAAGGCAAGATAATTATAGCAAATTCTTTAAAATAATTTATCTGTTTTCTCATTTTAAGGGGGAAAAAATTTTAAACCTTGGAAAAGGGGTTTATAAATCAATATTTTTCATCTATTTTCTCTGCTTTTTTCAAGGGTTTTCATTTCTAATAATTTGACCATTTTCTTATTTTACCTATCTTGTAGAATCTAAAATACAAATCAAATTCTACCAATAGGTAAATGTCTGCGACTTTAGTTACAAAGATACTATTGTTTTAGCAACCCAATAAATTGTTTGTTACCACTTTTCACAGATGCATACTTTCACCAATGATGAACTTAATTTTCAAAAATATATTATAAAACCTAAATTAATTTTTTTATTTATATTGGTCGAAAGTAAAACTTGCATAAAAATTTAGTAAAGTAGTCATATAATTTATATGTAAGCAAGAGTTAGAAAAATAATTTGAATAAAATTAGGAATTTTTGGATAATTACGATGCAATTGTTTGTCATTTAATTTTATTCTTGACATATTTTTGGTCAAATGACTTTTCCACTTTAAAATTTTGCTTAAAAAATTGGACTTCTAGTGAAAATCTTTTGTTGAGATTTCCAATATAGTAATGATTGTTTTGTATAATTAGAGCAAGATTGAGAGAAAAATATAAATTTGATCATTTGGAGAGACAAAATATATTAAAGTTTTATTAAAACTTTAATTCATTTTTCAAAATCTTATCATAAAATGAGATTTTTTTTTTAGAACTGTATCTCAAAGAACAAAAACTGTTCTTTGAGAAATCTGTATTAGTCTTTCTAATCTTGTTTTGTGTGTGTATTTGGTTTCCATGCCAATTTTAATGTCTGACATTTACAATTGAATGGGATCATTAAATTAATGATGGAATGAAAACCATTCATTGTAATATGTAATTATTTTGAATGGAATAAAAATAATTCAGATGACTAGTTTTTTACTTATTCAGAGATAATGATAAAGTAATCAAAATATTGGATTTAAATGGTGTACATGCTAATTAATTATATTCTAATGCATGATTTCTCATACAACTTCTAAAGCTTTTAGCTAGTCAATTGCTTGTATGAATTCAGTATTATAAGGTGGGCTAATTACTTGGTTAATTTAAAGATCTTTGTGTATAATTATGCTATATTCTTGAAGTTTACTTTTTTATTGAATGGCAAATGATGGTTTCTAATGACATGAAAATTTATAGGAATGCGGCAGAACTATGTTGATATTTTAAATTCTAGTGGCGCAACAAAGAAAACTAATGTTTTGCCAGAAGAACTTTTTCCATCACCATATGAAAGTACCAGTTCTCCCAAAATGTTCGTGCCAGGTACAAGTAAGTAATATTTTCAGAAACCCATCAAATTTATGTAATTTAGTGCAAAATGTAAATTATTTTGTATGTTAATGACTAGTTTGCATTATTTTTTGACAATTATTTGTGTTAAAAGCACTAGAGAGATCACATAGGTATTAATATCTAAAATGCAATTTTTTGAGCAATTGCCATAAAATCCAGCGTATAATGTGCACCCATACTTTCACGCTGCATTTTATAATTTTGAGATATATTTGCCGAATAACACGCAACCTCCCTTTTACGAAGAAACCTGAAATGTACATGTGTAATGCTATTATGTTTTGAAGTGATTCATTTGAAGTATTATTCCAAGCTTTTGAATGAATAGTTTATTTCTAGAGCTGTTACTTTTAAGTTTATAAGGAATGTTATTTCTCTTAAATAAACAGTATTTCAATCTATGCAGAAGTCTAATTTTTTCTATGCTCATCTTTTTTTATTTTTTAAAGCTCTTGTTTTCATATCCAGCATATAAGGTGCACTTGTAAATTTCAATCGTATTTTTTGTGTTAAAAATGCTCGTTATATGCTGGATTTGACGATATTTAATGAATTTCCTTTATGTTCTGTATTCTTTAATGGTGAAATATTTATCAATATGGTTCAAGACCAATCATACATTTATAGAAATGTCAGATTTTATTATTCTGTTTGAATGTATTAAATGAATAGGTTTTGGAAGACAAAGTGTATAATATTAATTTTAAACTTTAAGAGTGTATGGGAAAGTAAGTTAAAGGGAGTATTGTAGATTTTATAATTTAATAAAAATGTTTTAGTTAAATTTAAGCTGTGCTAAATTGTATTGTTGTATTCCGTTCATATATTAAAATTAAAATCTACATCTAAGATTTTTAATAAGCCTTATAAATGCTTATTATCATATATTAGAATCGGTATATTTTTTGAGTTTATAGATATCTCAAGTATATTCCAGATACATATAAAGTTTATTTCCTTTATTTTTCTTACTACAGTTCGAAAACATTTATAAATTTAAATATACAGTGAAAATCGTTTAACATGAAACTGAGGGGACTGATATATTTTTTCGTGTTAAAGAATATTGTAAAAAAAAATCAATGAAACAAATCATTTATTGAGGTTTGGTAGTTTCATTACTGATGTTTTTCTTTGCATTGTTTTCTTAACATCACAAATTGTTCAATATCATCCATTTTGTTATTCTTTTCACCACTGGAATGTGCGTCTAAACAACTTTTCATGATGTTTCTCATTTCGGATGATGTGGGAACAGGAGCTACATTATTCATTTCCTTTTTATCGGAGGAATTTGTATCAATGGTATTTTTTTTTTTTTTTTGCTTTGAACAAACTCCAAAATGTCTATCTGCCATAATTGGGGCTGTACACACATTATCATCTATAACAAATTCTTCCGATGGACAGTCCAATCTGCCTGTTCAATCCGTATTTTGTTCATTCTCAGAAGGGACATTTTTTTTTTCATGTCAAGCGATTTTCATTTCATGTTAAAGGAAAAAAATATGCATTTTAATACATATTAGTTTGTCGGGACTGTTGTATTTATTTGTGCAGTATTTCACTGTAAGTGTAATGTCATTGGGTATCAGTATAATGCTAGTCTTTGTGAAATGAATTGGTTATGTGATTCTGTTCACACAGAAGCAATTTGTATGTAGAGTCAATATCAGCTGGATTTTAACCCAGGAACAACTTCGTGTACATTCATAATATTGCCAATGTTTGTGTTGACAACACCTCAGTGAAGTAATAGCCAACTCATGGTCTTTATAATTGATAAATACCATTTAAACATTTTTATGCTCTAAATCTTAGTTTTACTCCAAATTAAAGATCATTCTTTCAGTTTCTATCACTTTTTATTAACATTAAAGACTAATGTTAAATACTGACTGTTGCATTATTGCAGTGCATTGTTAGATTATATATGTAATGTAAATAGAGAGAGGATTATATATATATATTCTATATATTTCTCTAGCACCTACTACTATAGAAAACTCTACTGATTTTGAATCAAATCAAGCAACTTATCCTCCTCATATAGAAACACAGGTAATGATTGCTTATTCATATTTTTATTTTTTACAATAGTTATTAATGTGTGAGTTAACAACTTGCTACCAAATATCATAATAGTTACTTTTATCATATGTCTAATTGATCATGTTTTCAAAAGCAGTTTGATAAATTTTATGAATACCATTTCATAAATAAAAGAATTAAACTCACAAGAGGAGGTGTATCCCCTGTTTTTTTTTTTTTTTTTTTTTAAATATTTTTTTTTTAATTAAGGTTATTTTTTTTTTTTATAAAATGAAAGAAAAAAAATTAAAAAATTTTTAAATTTATTTTTTTATTTTTTCCCCCCCTTTATTTTTTTTTTTTTTTTTCCCCATTATAAAATCTTCTGATTGTGCTTAAGTATGGTAAAGATTTCTAAAAGTTCCTCATCTGTTTTACTTAAATTATTAGTGTTAACTTATTTCTGAATTTTTTTTTCCCATAAAAATCTTGTTTATGCAGTTTTAAAGCATGCTTTTACTATTAAATTAAGTAGATCACTTAAAATTTTTATTGTTGTAAGAAATTTAATTGTTATCTAGAGTATTATTTTTATTGTCCATGAATATTTTATTTTACTTAATGGGTTATATTTTGTTTAAATAAATGATGATTCCAAAAATTTTTATTTCAAATCAGTATAAAGATTTTTTTTATTATTTTTATTTATGGGGATGTGGTACTTTTCATTTTGGAGTATATGTATGAAATTATTTAAAACATTCAGATTTTTTTAATAAAGATAATAAAAACTAAGCTGTTAATAATTTTAATTATTCAGTACAATTATTTCTGTTTTAATAACGAATGGCAGGGAATAATTCCTTGGGATTGATTGCTGTTTATTTTGCATACTGTAACCAAATGTGACTTTTTCTAAAGATAGACTATTTTATCATCCAGAAACATACCAAAGTAAAAAAAAAATGCTGTATGATTAATATTAGTTGAAAATTAAGACTAAATAATATTAATAATGTGTTTTTATAAAATCTTATAATAGGATTTGGAACTGAAAGAACTAACTTTAACTCTATTTCATTGGCATTTGCAGATTTACTTTTCAATATACTTATAATTATTTTTTAGGAACCTGTTGAAATTCAGTCCACTCCTTTGATGTTTGATCCTGCTGAATATGATAATAGAAAATCTAGCATTAGTACCCAAAGACCAACCCTAGGACGTACAGGGCGTAGAACATATCCTACGTGAAAAATATTTCAATGGAACATAATGCCCTGGGTTTCCCTGCAAAGAACATGAATTTCTGGTACTTTGCCTATTAAAGAGAAATGTGATAGAATCGAATAAATCATAGAACTTTAATTAATGAATTTATTTTTAAATGAATAAATATATATATATTTCATTATACAGTTGCCTTGAGTTAAGGAGTTCTGTGCTTATATATGTATACATGTAACTGTGCTGTTCAAATTATTTCTTAAAAGCCTTTTGTTTTTAATAAATAATTTGTTCAGCATGAAGATAATTTTTATTAAAGGTTTGGTGTAGTTTTAGCTCTGGACTATCATGGACTTTGTTTTGGGTTTGGGTATTTGAATTTTTATCTAATAATTCAAAATCGAAATTCTACGCTACATTAAAAAAAATATTTTATATATGTTGTTGATTACAAAGGTTTAAATGTGGTTTTCTCTATACCTTTAAATGTTTAAATTCTATATTTTCAATATAAAGTTTTATAATAATATTTATAAATTTGAACTCCTTAACCAGTATCTTGTTCGAAATAATTTGAAACTGGATATTTATTGAAAATTTTTAGTGATAAATCTTTTTGTTCTGGAATGTTTTTATATCATAATTATATTTTGCATGAATGAATTATTTGTAGCACAAGTGAATGGAATGTGATTTAGATTTTATTTAATTGGTTTATTAATTGTATGTAAAAAAAAGATAGTTTTTGGAAGGTTATTCTTCCAGTATTGCCTTGTACAGTGTAGATTGTCTTCAATTGCATTCCTAAAGTGTATGTGCATAGGTGATGCATGTGCAAAATTGTAAAAAGTTATTTAGAATCGTAGTTTTAAACCTTTGTTTTATGTACAGAATGGTGAATGGAGAGAAATATTAAAAAAATGTTTTCATATGTACTGTTGTGTTTTTATTATTTTTAATTTCTTTATAAAAAACACGTTTAAGATCTATTCCAGAACTATACTAAATGTATAAAATTAAATGGTCATGTTCAGCATTTTTGTCAAATTGGGGGTTTCAAATTGTGCCTCGAGTCCTAATGTGTCGGCTCGGTGGCTTAGAGGTAACGTGCCCACTTCGTAGGGATATGGTTACGTAGGACCCAAGGATACGAGTCCCGGCTGGTGTCTAAAGATTTTCTGGCTGCAAAATATCAATTTGGCTCTAGTACTCTCGGCAAAATTATATCACAACATTATTTATCATCTGACAAGAGCTGGAATTAAAATTTGGTAGCAAGAATCACCACCATGAAATGGCTCTCGCATTTGGGGACTTGCCATGTCTGGAAAGACTTAGTTGCCAATAAACAGCTCATTAAAAAAAAAGTTCTGTTGACGCTGTAGTTTTGTGTTGTAGTGACACTGATGAATATTAAATCTGTTATGTCTCAAAGTTCTCACATCAACATGGTATAAAAGTTTGTAAAGCTCAGTTATTGTCTCTAAAACATAGCTCAAAATTACAAACTTCTTCACCAATAATCCTTGTATTGCTTCTTAGTGCAATCTTTATAAACAGTGAATTAAAATTTTTAGTAATAAATATAAAAATTGTTTTGAGTATGTGAATTTTCATTTTTTTTTAAATGGAATTATTTGCAAATATATAAGCATTCAATTATTTTATGGAGTGCTTTATTTTGTAGCTTTTTCAATGCCATATGCAAATTCTATCTATTGAATTTGTAGCTATAACTGCTAGGCTACCATGGCCTCAATACACACGAAATAAGTTGGATTTTTTATCTCAACACCAGTGATGATGTGAAGAACTTGTTGCAGTATGATTTAAAGGGAGGCACATAACCTAATTTTGGAATTTTCTACTTGCCCACAACATCGCATTCCTGAATGCAACCTTCCCCTTAACTCTAGTTTGCATTGCAAATTAAAGTTAGAATTTTTTTTGGATAAATATTGCTATTTATATTATATTATTGCGTAAATATACACTGCTGAACATTAAAACTGCAGTCCCATAAAGGAAGGATGGTTCACATGAAAGGGAAACATGAAATGTGTAAATAATTAGCATTTAGGTGCTATCAAACAATGCAAGAAGGAGAAACAGCTTCTCAAACTTTGCATTAAAGTTAAACAGCGGGTTTGACATTTTGAAATCATTTAAATGCTGGTTGTTAATAAATTGTATAAAGAAGAAATTCGACAGCAGCAGGATCATGATCGATCGAGAATGCAGTTCGTCTATTAGTATTGATCAGAACCCAATAACTCTTGTAAATATTGAATCAATTGGTTCTAAAAGGTCATACTGAATACCGTGCTGGATCTCAATGGCCTTCCACCTCTAATCTGCAAGAGAAAGAACATTGTCAGGCTGACCTTGCAGGCAGTGACATCCCAAAGCCCTATACAAAAGTAGGCCTCGCCTGCGATCCTTTTATATAAACAATATACAGCAAGCGTTGTCAAATACTCCTACAAATGGTAAACCTTAACAAAGCAATGTGCAAACACACTATTTGACAAATGTAGGTACAAACCAACTGTTGCCTTTTGACTAAATGATATACAAGCCTAGGTCTAGACAAGGTCATAACGTAATGCAATCTTGCTACTCTGTTGCCAGTTTGCGTATTCGAAATTCCCAGTTTTTCGGAGAATATGCCCGGGAATAACATTTGTAGATTAAAATTATTCAGATCATGATCGAACTGAGCATGGGCCTATGCCTTAAAATGTCTGCTTGCAGGGATTGTATAGTCACATTACTGACCTTTAGTTATGAAGTGAGTTTCTTTGCAGGAAATATATCTGCACAAGCAGTGTGATGACGTCTGGAACTACACAAATGTCTTGACTTTGCAGCATAGAGATGCGCAGCGACAAAGGAGCACCCGGGCCATATCTAATCAGCGTTGTCACACAATTGTACAATGTCTTTATGCAGTGGCGATATTAGGCTTATGAATGGGGGAGAAAAACGGCTTTAAATGAAGTTTTATTGATAAAAATAATCTGAAAGAATAATAAGTTTTAATCTATTTAAGTGCCTAAACATCTTATGCTTGGTTAAAACCTACAGAAGCATTTATAATATATCAAGCAAAACTTAACATTAAACCTACCAACAGTTCTTGTATACCTATTCCTACTGTGCTTGGTCAAATTCACCAGTAATTAAAAAAGTTAACCATTATTTGCTTTGAATAATAAAACTGATGATTTATAGCTAAATGTATATAAAATTTTCATGCAATTTCATCCAAATTTATTTTTATAAAAATTCAATTATAAAACTTATTTTTCTCATGTATATCTACAATTTATTGGTTTGTAAATGTACTGGCTTCTTTGCTCTTATCAAATCATATAAACCTCATAATTTCAGTAAAATCATTTTCTTTCAGTGTTTTTGAAAAAGATCAGGCCTCCAAATTTTTTTTGCTTCATATGTGCTGTGGGCATTTAGCAAATCAATAAATGCATCTTGTTTGCACCAACACCCTAAATGCTTTTGCTCTCTCTCTTTAGTACATTGCATAATGTGATCCATTATACAGTTATTAACAAGAGAAAATGCTGTTCTCATTTGTCTTTTCATTATGTTGTTTAGCATATCTTGTCGGGCCTGATATATCCCTAAAAATATTATGCACTCGGGCCTTGCCCAGTTTTTGACTTCCGTCTATTTCTTCCCAAACTGTTCAATCAACTGCTATTTCAATGTGTTGAACCTCCGTATCTGTAACACTTTCTGTCCTGGACACTTATTCATAATATTCTTATCTTCCATAGGACAAATATTCGCCACAGGACATAACACTATATAAGGAATAAAAAAATTTACATCTCCTTCCAATAAGCAGTCTTAAAAAAGTTCCATGAGAACTGCTTTTGTATTCAATACACTGTTTATTCAATTGCAACTTACTCTGTGATAATCAGTAGTTAGAACAGATTATATAAACTTAAAATATTTTCTCCGCCTGTCAAATTGACCAACTACGGTAGGTAGGACACAAACTTTTCTTGGAAAAGAAAAAATAAATTATATAGTATAAAGTTTAAATATGTGCAAATCCTACAGAAGTTTGAAAATGGTCAATCTGACCAGTACTGGTAGGTTTAATGTTAAACATCAAGTGTGTACTTTTTAATATACAACCATGAAATTGTTAAAAAGGGCTTCCAATACAGAGAAAAAACAGCTCAGCAGAAAGATGCATATGCAAATATTAGCACTGAGATCAGAGGGGAAGTCACGACACAAAATGTGCATGTTCAGTGCCAAGGCAACTTAAGGAGGAAGAATGCATTTCCAGACATTCTGTTAAAGTGTAATCGTATGTTACTTATTTTTTTAAGCATTTAATTCCTTGCTATTCTTGAGCAATGACAAAAAACAAAGGCTGCTACATTCTTCCATAATAAAGGTATACATAACAGACAAATATTTCAAAAACTGAATCATAAAATTTTATTTTAAATAATTCTTGAGCATATCTATTACTAATACATTTTGAGGTTAATGCCAATACAATTACTTTCCTATTAATTTTATATATTGTTACGCGTAGATCCGAGGGTTCGTGGATTTTATGCAAAACAATCACAAAGAAAATAAACAGTTATTTAAGAGCGATGCGAATTTATTATCAAAAATCCAATCCTTTAAATA